>JAHWFP010135513.1:121557-159151 GCA_023313725.1 Lithobius niger | reverse complement strand
GGGGGGGGGGGTGTTTCGTGTGAAAAAGAAAAACAAATTTACTGACATGATGTTTGCTTTGTTTGTTGGGGGTCATGGTAGGAATTAATTGTAGAAACTAATTATAAGAATTTGTGAATTAAATTAAGAATACTAATATGAAGTTAAAGTACTTCAATAACTAATTGTGGTAATAAGGAATTAAATTAGGTATACTAAATAGGTTATTAAATAATGATGGGACAGACTAACTAATATTGGAATTTGGTCACCTCCTCAATTAATTAGGAATATTCATTTTGCAATTGTTGATTGTTGTTCATTTTGATAATGTGTAAATTATGTGCATTGGATGAGACTGTCGATAAAAGTTGTGTTGCTACTTTTAGCCTACCTGGGGTGAATGGTGTGTGGTCTGTTGGTGCACAACATGCCTACCCGTAGGTATGTTGTAATTATGTACCACCCTCTGGTGGTGAGTGATGTAACTATCTGCCGCTAAAATAGTATATAAAAAAACAGGCAACCAACCATGGTGCTGCTTATTAATCTATTGTTACTCTGTCTGTGAGTCTACTTACTGACACTCTCGACGCACTCCAGTTCGTAAGCGAGAATAATTACACTGCGGAGCGTCAGATTTGGATTTAACAGAATACGTAAATAGGAAATTATACGAGGGAGAAGTAAATTAAAAATGGTACATTTCTAAACTTTTTCAGGAACGAAGCAATCACGCTTCAGAAATCAATCTGCCAAATTTTGCAGCATCAAATGCAGAGAAAAATACGGGAGAAAGGCCACTTAAACATAAACATGCCGATCCGTGATCGGCTGGATTTTTGCATAGAAAATTAGATTACGAATTAAAACAATGCCAAAGGGGCGCCACACATTCATATAATACTCGCTCTTCTAAACGTACCCCAGAAATTCGTTTAAAAAAGGTAATTTTGATGAAGGAAGAGTTGACAGCGATTAGCACTAGCCTGCCACATTTGCTCCGTCTCGACACCGAGATACAACAAAAAAGTCCACATAAGTGCGTGATTTTCTTTTCCTTTTACTCTTTTTTTTTTCTGTCACGCTTTTTCTTTCAGCTTTGTTTTAGAGAAACACTGGTTGACAGACGAGCAAAAGGTACCTTAAGTGTAGCAAACGGGTTGCGCGCTCGATCAGAATATCGTAGGTTAAACGTAATAAATCAATTCAAGAGTTAAAATTTGCAATACTGCAAAGGCATAATATGCTCTTAAGGCACTCATTCGTTAAGAAACTTACAATATAAATTGGTTACAACAGTAAATTGATGAAGCAAATGTCGGAGGCAAGTAAATACATTGCATTCATTAGGCGAGATGGGGACCAGTATTGGAAATTTTCACTCGTTTTGTTCACTTTTGTATCCCCGTAGTAGGCACATGAGTCACAACAGCGAACATCAGCCATTCAGTAGACAGGACATAGGGCCAATCAGGGGACAGAAAGACTGATGTCACACCGTTTACCATAACCACTAGATTTTATCAGTTTTAAAAGCAAAATGGTAACACCACAAACAAACAAAATTAACATACTAAGCTTACAATTTTGATTGAAGTAAAAAAATACACAAGTTAATAAATCTACTAAAAGACACAAATGAAAAAAGGAGTGAGGCCTCTTAATGGATGATTACCGCTTAAGGGCCTGTAGGGGCGTGGCAGTGTGCGTGGGTGGAGGGGGTTGGTGTTGGGGATTTGGATGGTCGATTAAATCCATTGACCTGTTAACCCTTTTATTCAACCTTTTTTTTTTAACTCCTTAGTTACTTTTCGTGCCTTTAGGTGACGTTTTATGGTGTGTAACCCTTTTTTGAGGTATTAGTGTATACGTGGTCGTATTGGACTCGGAAAGGGTTAATTTTTGATGGGTTTAACTTTTCGTGGCGTTTTATACGTATTTGAGCCCATAGCCTACCGTAAGGAGTAGTTTTACCCCAGAATACATTCCATAGCTGCTAAAAACCTGAATACATCCCTTAGCTGCTGAAAACTACGCTGTAATATATCCCATAGCTGCTGATCCGTCCCAAATAGACCCATCCCGAATAGACCCGTACCTTCTTTTCGACTTGAAGGCTATTTAGCCTAGGCCTACGTATTTTTTTTCATAGCCAATGAGTAAATTCCTTAGAAAATGCTGAATTTTAATTGGTTGAACTCACTCCTTGGTCTCGTGCTTATATAAACCAACGGCAGAGGTGCTGAAGCAAACTTTTGCCAGATTGACCATTTTTTTTTGTTTGTGAACGATTCGAATCACGTATCAAGCAGCACCATGGAGGGAATTCGTAAGTGTTTTTTAAATAATTTTTACGTTGAAATAACACTAGAAAATCGTTAAGTTAAGGGCAAAGTAAGCTGAAAACCATGCTTTTTTCCAGATTTTCTGATCGAAAAAAATGACTCATCCTGGGTTAAACTTGCGTTTGAACCATTCTCTGTTCCCTGTTGATGTTGCAGCCATGATATATTTTGTGTTGGAAAGGGACATTCACTATTTGACTGACCAAAAAGTGCACCTCTTCGGTCAGGAATTCAATGTTAAAAGAAAACACATCGCCGATTATGGATCCCATCCGTCTTTGAACTGCACTTATGGAGGGTGAACGCTGCATGCGAAACCCTGGCCACAGGTGCTGTTAGCATTACATGTTAAGGTTTACAAACTCACGGGAGAAGACTACGATATTACGGTCGTTAATAGACTGAGAGACGGCAAACACGGCTGGATTAACCAATGGGCAAAGTGGGCACAGGCCCAGGGCATCACTCTTATTAGGGGCATCACGGGGTTATTTACGTGCTGTGCAAAAATATGCAAAATTCAAAATTAGCAAAAAACGTAAACTTAGCCTTAGCATCCAAGCTTCAAATTATCAACTACAATGAAGTAGAGTCTTCGGATCCCAATGTAAACATCGCTATTCGCATTGCCTTGACAATTTCTGTTACCAACGCTGCAGGGGAACGATCACTTTCTAAACTTTCTGCAATAAAAAATGAACTGCAGATGACTACCATGCAGCCCCGATTACAAGCTCTGTCTGATGGCAATTGAGAGTGACTTGGTTCGGGAAAAATATTTGTTGACGAAGTTACTGACAAATTTTCAAGACTTAAGTGCAGAAAATCTCAAATGTAACAACAGAAGGAAATTATGAAAGTGAATATGTTGACTGATTGTGATGCCGGTGAGGTCAACGGTAAAGTCCTAGCCTAGTGTGAGTGTGACACCAGTTTCTGTAAGTAAAATTAATACCGTACCTGTTCCTGTTGCTAATTCTTAGAATTAAACATAAGCTTCGAGAAAAAAATAAATGAAATTGCGGTGCCCAGGGCATCAAAATAGGTTAATCCGGCCCTGGGCGAAGACTGTTTAGAATTTGTTGATGACAACGATTGGACGCAAACGGGTACCCAAGCTTGAACCACTTACCTTGTCTTTGATGCCAGCCGTGATTGGACGATGAGAAATAAAGGGGACGTAACAATTCAATTCTTTACCTTATCTCTGATTAGTGATACAATGAGATGGGCCGTGGTACGTGAATGAGGACAGACTAGTTAGCTTTAGTTAACATATTGAGCAGCCCCCACTGGTGACGCTCCCAGGTTTTATATAAGTAACAAAGAACGGGTGATGCACCATAGTTACGCAAAGATTGGTTAACAACTCTGATTGGTTGTACTATACAGGATGTCCCAAAAGTCAGGGGTCACCCAGGTGATATGCCCGGGTGATACACCAGGTGTTCATGCTGATATACTGGGGATTTTTATCATTGTTCGTCATAAGAAACGATGATGGCATACCATCAGCATGAACAAAGATAAAAATCCCCGGTATATCATCCGAGTTTATCACCTGGCAAGGTTCATACTCATATCTGAAAATGACTATCCCTGATTTTCCCTGACTTGTTTCTTCAAATATCCCTGACCAAACCACTTGCAATTTTTTTGAATTTTTCAATTACACAGAATCAACTGCTCATTCTGCAAGCCTGGTGAATTGACTACATCTGGGGGGTAGCTGCAGATTTTTCACGATTTTTTTTATTTAAAAAATAGGACAAGTAGGCAAAGCGAGTGGTTCTAAAAAAACCCAGTTCATTCTAAAAACAAATATCCCTGACTACCACTGACTTTTCATCAATTTTTAATTTTTTTCCATGACTTTCCCTGACTGTATTTCATATCCCTGACTATCCCTGATTTTCCCTGACTTTCCAGGTCGGTATGAACCCTGCCTGGGTGACCCCTGACTTTTGGGACACCCTGTATAAAGAGGGCACTGGGTATGTGTACAATATTTACATTATCAAATATTGTTAACACTGTTACACTATTTACACTGTTATGCTGACTCAAAACTTAAATCAAAATTCAATTAGTAGATTAATATCCCCATAAGTCCCTCCCCTCTTTATTTTACAGCCTAGTTTCTACTAACAGCCTAAAAAGTTTTTTTTTAAATTTATTTTGCAATCTTTTCATTAATAATTCTATATCCAGGACCATAAATTTCTTTTTTTATTTGCACACAGCAAAATTGCACACAACATACAACAAAACGTGTCTGCACACAGCAAAAGAAGATTAAAAAAAAAATATTCCCACCACACGACGGCCTTTTTCTCTCTCAAAAGAATAAAAGTAAGTTGGCTGCCCAACACAGCCCAAAGCCCAAAACAGAACATGCACAAAACCCCCAAAACGAATCATAAATTCAATTTGATTGGCTTTTTGGGTCGACGAGACGATTTTCGAATGATTGGCGTGGGGGGGGGCGCGCGGGGGGGGGGGGGAGGGGAATGAGGAGATGCAATGAGTAAAGGCATTTTTTTAGTAGAAGGGGTAACTATTTTTTTTCTGAACAAGAAGCATGTGAAGAAGCAAGATATAAACGTTACCAAATTTTCTTCGTAATTTTAAGACCGGAAATGAGCCGCCATCTTGGAAAAATGGCACCAGTGAGACGTTTTCTAATATTTTTATAATCCGACTTTTACTAATCCGTTTTTCTTTTTCTTAACACCAAATAAAAGGATTTAAAACGTACTGCCTTTCATTATAGAATAATTATTTCGATATTTTTAATGGCTTGCTAACAGATTTTAACTTGAAAGACAAAATACATGCATGTTGCTCATCCTACAATTTCACAATAAACGTAAAATAACCTCTAACGCTTAAAGAAATAGTTTTAATGCCTATATAAGTTCTTGTAGTAGATTATTGCCTTTAATTTGGTATATAGAACCTCTATTTCGGTCCCATAGAAGTGAAGTAATGGTTACGCAAACATGGGTAACATGGTACTTTTTATAAAGAATAGATATGGACAGAAGAGGGCCCGATTGCTCGCCTCCTGAAAAATATAACAAATTTACCAGTTATACTTTATTATAGCGCAAATGAAAAAAATAGGGAAGACGCTGAATCTTCCCCCTGAGAGGTGGTATGAGATGCACCACTCCAAAAAAAAGTTTCTTTTACTGGTAACGTCGTAACCATTCAAATCAATAACATACTGGTTAGACACAATGTTAGGCAGAAAATTTGCTACAAGAAAATTTCACTGCATTTTTAACGTAAAAATCTACACTATGCTCTAAAATCGTGATTTAATATAATAATAATACAATTTTCCTCATGAAAGGGTGGATAACGGAAGGGCATGTCACTAACACCGGTCCAGGTAAATTGGTTAAACAGGGTGACATGTACACCAGGAGCTCTAATGGTAGGGGCACAGTAGACAGTGTGTTAATGAGAATAATTTTAAACGTTTAATAAAAATGTTTGTTGTTGGAGCAGTTACAATATCGTCCATGAGGCCATTCCAAATGGTTGTAACACGTAGCGCAAAGAAATGTTTGCGGCAATCCTTGCTTGCGGATTGAACACGCAACTTGAGGGAGCGCCCCCGAGTTGATGATAATGGATGTCGCTCGAAGAGGGGAAGATCGACAGCCAATAGCCCGTTAACAATCTTGTATGTAAGACTGAGGTGGGCCCTCAGTCGTCTTAATTCGAGCGGCTCAAGACCAGTTTGCCACAGACGTTCACCCTGGGAAAGTTCACGTAGACCGGGCAGGTTACAAGTGAAACTTCTCTGCACCGATTCCAACAAATCAATATCCTGGAGAAGATACGGCGATCAAACCGGGTTCGCGTACTCAAGGAGTGGACAAACGTGAGTTTTAATACATGAGGAGACGAAACACTTATTGACCACGGCCAGTCTGCGAAAAGCGAGAGCCGACATTTTGTGGCAACGAACCGTGAATTTCAAGTCCGACGTAATCCATACTCCTAGGTTGCGACATATCGATTCAAGTTTCGTTCCTGCCAGTGTGCACATAAGGTTGGGGTTGTTAGCTCCCAGTTGCAATGCAATACACTTCTCCTGAGACAACGGAAATTGCCAATCGATTGACCATTGTTTGATCATATCGACATGGCATGAAAGTTTGTAACCGTCGGCCAAAGTAAGGATCTGTGACCCGCACTTTAAGTCGTCCGCGAACTTGTATTGTGGATGGTTTACCAACGGTTTTAGAGACTGAAGGTCATTAAGGAAAACAACAAATAAGAGCTGACCCAAAACGGAGCCCTTTGGGATCCTGCTGATAACACTCTGTTGCGTTGAAGAGGTCGTTCCAATAACGACACTCTGGGATCTATTGAAAATGAAGGACCTAATTCAATTCAATAAACAGCCAGCAATACCATGTATTTGAAGTTTGTATATTAGTTTGGTTAAGACCACAGATTCAAATGCTTTCCGAAAGTCAAAATAAATGGTATCAAAAGGATTACCAAGGTCTAGAGATTCAGTCCAAAGATCCATTGCAAGGAGGAGTTGCATTGTGGAGGAGCGCCCAGGTAAGAAACCGAATTGGTCGTTCCGGATAACTTTGTAAAGCTTGAAATACAGTATGTCTCAAAAGTCACTACACAAATGGGATAAATATGCCTTTATTTTTCCGTTACTGATGTTACAGGGACGGATTACAAATGTTCAATGTGGCCTCCTCCAGTAGCGATGCACGCTTCCAAGCGTTGAGAAAGATCACGGCGGACAGCATCTAGCGTCTCGGGTGGTACAGTTGAACACGCGTCAACAATTCGTAAGTCCTGCATTGAGGTTGGCTGTGTTCGGAAAACCTCTTGTTTCACGTAACCCCACAGGTAAAAGTCCAGTGGGGTGAGATCGGGGGAACGTGGTGGCCATGCAACAGGCCCTGCATGGCCTATCCATCTTCCAGGAAACACACTGTCCAAGTGGGCCCGGGCCGCCAATGAAAAGTGGGGATGGGCGCCATCCTGTTGATACCACATACGTCGAACAGCGGCAAGGGGTTGTTCATCAATCCAGTCCTGTAATCGTCCCTCATGCAGGGTGAGGTAGCTGGAACCTGACACATTATTGTCAAAGAAAAACGGTCCTACAACCCTGTTTAGCCAAATGCCGGACCATACCATCACCCTGGCGGCACCTTGGTCACGACATGGACGGAACCAATGAGGATTGGTTGCGCTCCAATACCGCACGTTGTGCGTGTGGACGCGACCATCCATGTGGAAGAGGCACTCATGGGAAAAGATAATGTTTGCGGTAAAGTCCGGGTCAGCGGCTTCCTGCCCCAGTGCCCAGTCACAGAATGCTGTACGTCGTGGCGGGTCCCCATCCTGTATTGTATGGACGGCTTTACAGCGATAGGGATGATGCTTCTCTCGTTTCATGATTCTGGACACAGCACTTTTACTTATACCTGCATCCAGGCCAATCTGCCGAGTGCTCATGATGGGATTGGTTGCAACCCGTGCAATCACGTCAACTGCGTGTGCGTCATCAGTAGCAGTCCTTCGTGTGCCAGTCAGTTTCCTATCCTGCACGGACCCGGTCTCCTTAAAGCGCTTCACAATAACCGCAACTGTTTTATTGCTAGGGGCAGGGATGGCTGGATGACGACGATGGAATTCTTCCACGACTTGACGTGTGGTCCTGTGGTTGTCACCGTAGAGTAGCACCAACTCCACACGCTGGTCAGTAGTTAGCTTTGGTGGCATTTTTTTCCACTAACTGATGATCCTTGGTATGCAGTGCTGAAGTAACAGTTTTCCCACACTGCAATGACCAAACATGAATGAGGTGATTTGCTCAGTTTGTGTAGTGATTCGGTGTGTGACAAGTTTCCCATTTCTGTAGTGACTTTTGGGACATACTGTAGTTTAACACGCTCGATCGTGTAATGCCTTCCATCATTTTGCAAGGGACTGAAGTTAGGAAAATTGGAGGATAATTTAGAGAATTTGAAGCATTTCCCTTCTTGTAGATGGGTTTGACATTTACCTATACTTGTTCCAGTTTTAGTGCGTAATTCACAATTTGTAAGTACATCTGCAGTCTTCCTATGTAACTTAACTGGTTGTATTTGTGGGGCATCTTAAATATGAGTCGCGTTACGGCCATTTTCCGATTTTGTTTTTAAAATTCTTCGTGCAGTAATAATTTTTTTTTCTATTAATAAAAAGGAATAGTGGTTTTAGATATTCCAACATGCTGATTCTCATTATCCTATTCGTTTTGGTGTTTAGCACGTCATTTAATAGCTGTAGACATAACACCCTGCATTCTTAATGGAATTCGGTTGACAGGCAAGACGTGTGGTCCATGTATGGTTTGTTTTATTATTGGAATTATGCATTTAAACTCATTTTATTTAATTTGTGTTATCCTTGTTGGAAAGAAATGCATACATATTATCCAATTAAGCCTAAACATTAAATTAGTTAGGGGGCTTACAGAGTGGTTGAATTCAAAAATTCCTACCCCCTTTCACCTCTGTACATTACTAATTATTGAATGAATGA
Source organism: Lithobius niger (assembly GCA_023313725.1). Lineage (NCBI taxonomy): Eukaryota > Metazoa > Arthropoda > Chilopoda > Lithobiomorpha > Lithobiidae > Lithobius > Lithobius niger. The sequence continues at coordinate 150,245 of JAHWFP010135513.1, read as the reverse complement.
TGAGCTGCAGTAAAGGTCAATAGTTCTGACCCATTTTAATTCATAATTATCCTAGTTATGAAAATTAGGAAGGTTGAAAGAGTACATTTAATTCGAAAATCACTATGCATTTTGACTGCTAAGACATTAACACTTCACCTTTAAATCAGAATAGAATGGCCGCTATGTATGAAATATAAATTTATTCAGCCTTGGTGGAAAAAAGACATCGCAACCTTTCAGAAGAGTCTAAGTATAGCCTTTAAGTTAAGTAGGACGCTTGAAGGAGTACATTCTAGTCGAAAATCGTGACCATTTTGACTGCTATGACATTGCTACTTCGTTTTTAAATGGAATAAGACAGCCCCTATGCAAGATATAACGGGAGAAAATCTGATAATTTCCCGAAAAGGAACAATCAGCTCATTTTGTTTTTACCAACTATACTGCACTATGTTAATTTTAAGAAATGCCGTATGTTACCCATATACTTGCGTATCCAACCATTACTCTACGTCTATGGGACCGAAATATATGTTCTATATCCCAAATTAAAGGTAATTCTCTGTACTACAAGAACAGATAGGCATTAAAACGATTGGTCTAAGCGTTAAATGTTTATTTACGTTCATAGCGAAATTTTACGATGAGCAACTGCATTTTTTCTTTATCTTTAAGTTAAATCTGTTAGCAAATCATTAAAAATGTCGAAAGTGTTAATATGTAATGAAGGATAGTACGTTCAAATGCTTTTATTTGGTGCAAAGAAAATGAAAAACGGGTTGGTATAACGGGTTGGATTTTTCAAGAAAGCAGCTCATTTCCGGTCTTAAAATTGCACTGAAAATTTGGTAACGTTTATATCTAGCTTCTTCATGTGCTTCTTGTTCAGAAAAAAATTAGTTACCACTTCTACTAAAAAATGCCGTTAGCTCCAAAACTATGGCCTTTCTGAATTTTTCTCCTAGGCGACTTCGCTAGAACGCACAAGAGGGCTGGAACTAACGATTTCAGCTGCGGAGATAGCACTGGCGTAGAGACGATGCACGAAGGAAGACACGAATCTTGTGAGATCGTCAGTAATTTGGAAGTAGAAATACGAGGAGGTGTCATTGAGGGAAGAAAGAGTTTCTGTTTCCGGGGGGCACCTGCGTAACAACAATGGGAGAATTTGGTACGACTTTATTCGTGGTTTTCACCGGTGGTTTCGCTGGAGATTATGCTTTTGCGGTTAATAAGCCGGCCTGCATACTGTGGGCTGCCCTGCCAACTCCGCATATCCTTTGAAGTCGAAGGAACATTCTTAGCATTTGACAACTTGGCTTCACACATGTGCATTTGCGGCGCTAACATCCGCAAAAAGAAGCCTACTTTTGTAAAATCGATATTCAGTCGAACTTGGACGTTTTGTAATCATTGCCGCCACCCGTTTATGCTTGGAATTAGGTCTTGTGTCCGTAGCAAATACTTTATCACCCGCTTGGTAAGTTAACTCAGCTTGGTCAACAGTTGACTTCGTCTATCTTGTCTTAACGAACATTTATCTGCACTTGATGGAATCATTACACTTAACATTGTTCGCACATTTCTTTGCAGGAAAGCTTTGCTAGGGACACCTGTAATACTATGAGGAATATTTCTAGCCTGGATTAGGAAATTATTTAATGCTTTGTTAGGAGTTAAACCTTGTGTGCCGCTAGCCTTTAAACTCTTTCAGTTATCTTACTAAGTGTGCCATAGCACAGTTTCGTACTGACGTGTAAGGCACTGACGTCATGACGTATGCTACATTCCTTCAAGTAATTCTCAAATTCAACATTAGTTAGCTGGGGCATGTTGCCGCTTACTAAAACTTTCACATAGCCATACGTGGCGAACAATTTGCGTAGTATACGATCAACGGCTCCAGTCGTAAAGGTTTTCACTTCATAAATGAAGGGGAACTTCGAACATGCATCGAGAATTACGAGACAGGTTTTTCCCTAAAACGGGTCACAACTATCCTCCTCTCCCACACTTGCCTTTGAGCTTTTTAAGCACAGCATCAACAGCGCGGTTAACTTCGCATGAAATATCTTTATCAGAAATATCCAGACTGTTATTTTCAATACCATGCCATGTCCAACAATAGTGTTGCGAGAACAGTCACAAGTACAGTCAACACGGAAAATCTCCACGTTGAGAAACGTGGAAAACATCCGCGTTGAGAGCATCAATAATATCACATTCAGATTCAGAACTATTGTCCCCTTCGGCACTAAACTTTGCACCCAATATTTCTGCTGTGACAGAGTAGACTTCATCAGTATCAGGGCCGATAATCCCAGAACTACACTCAGAACTGTCCGAATCGGAATTTGACGACTCATCTACTTTATATGCTGACTTCTCGAATATTTGTGGTATTTCTTTTTGCCAGTCTGTACCTTTTTAGGTTTATGGGAATTTGGCATTTCAGCAGACACGGCTCAGGTGTCTAGAATTCCCGCAGACGAGCAGTCAAGCACTCATGCCTTCGGAACCTGCAGACGGCTTTTACATGATTTCCTTTACCGCAGCAGAAGCACAGAATAGCTTTGTTGGAATTCTACTTTTACTTTTAGGTTTACATGAACGTTTGTTCTTAACAAATGAGCTGCGGACCCCTGAAACTGGCTCGTATTCTTTTCAGTGAGTTCTTGTGAAAGCAGATTCAAATGCCACAGTAGTAGGATCTAATGCTGAAAGGCTTTTCAAAGTGCCAGGGTTAAGTATTCCCGCCACAAATCTGTCACTCAGCATTGTCTCCATATTTGTGCCATCGTTCGGACCATAATTGTAGTATAGAAAGAGCTTCTTTAACTGCAATATAGTTCAAAATTGATTCCCCTGCAGCCTGGCCTCTCTTTTGAAAATTTACTCTTTTGCACAAATAATTCGGAGTAGGACAAAGATATCCTGTCAGTAGGGTATTTAATTCAAATAAAGTTTTAGTTTTTGGGGCGTCTGGTGCACACAAGTTGTGAAGCATCTCCGTATGTCCTTGCACCAATGCCAGTAAGTGGCAAAGCTACTTTGTCGTCGGTTACTTTGTACGCCCTGAAATATAGTTTTAAGCGCTCAAAATACAGTGGCCAGGTCTCTTTAAGTTCGAGTGAAACTATTTAATCATACGATTTGGAACTGTTGGTGCCATTGTTACCGTAATTGTTGGAACAATAGGTGGCGGCATTTACTAATTTTAACAAGTTAATTAGTCAGGTGCGTAAGGTTACTCCCAATTAATATAAGCTTTAAATTCCCTTTTGTTGACTCTGCCTTCGTTCCACAGAGCAACAAAAAGAAAGTTGCATTAATTACTAGACTAAATTAATAAAATGACCCAAAGCACATTTAATTATTAACTGTGGCCAGATATTTTTACCCAATTAATTCAGACTAGGCTCATTAAATTCAAAGACCTGCAATATTTCATATTACGTTTTTAGCTCTTACTTGCTCCACTGAGTTTTACAAATTGCACTCGTTCTCCACAACATGAATGCTCACAAATTATTAATTATTCTCGCTACTAATAATTAATAAATACACCTATTATAACTTGATTTGAAAACCAAATCGGTTCCCCACAGCGGCCCATCACCTCTGTCTCACGCAGATGGGAACACTCTCAAATCTTCAATTTGATTAGCTCTAAAAAATTGCGTTGTTGCTTCCATTTAAGGCATGACAACAAGCTTTAAAACAATTCATAAATCACGCTTCGACTAGTCAACTAAGCCAAAAAGTATTGCAATTAGTTAAACATTCGCTGCAATGAATGACATTACCATACTCCAACCACTAGATGGCTAACATTTCACTGGTTTAACAAGTTTTCACAAAATAAACAGTGGTTCACTGGTTTACTTAATAATTGCAGTTCAACAAGAAACTAGCTATTTTGACTTACTTTTAGACTCAATCAGCCTATAGATTTCACCAATTTTCATCACTTTAGCTTTTAATTTAAGCTTTTAACACAGTTTTAAACTGTCATAGTTTTAAACCTTTAATAAATATTTTAACACAATAATTTTAAATTTACACCACTTTTAACAGGATTTAACCTAATTGCTCATTTGAACACTTTTCAGCTTTTAACGTTACGCGTTAACATTAACTGCGTTTAAGCGCTTTCAAATTTAAACGTTTTTAATAATAAACATAGGCCGCATTTAAGCTAATAATTTTCAAATTCAAACATTTTACCACAACATAAGCGCATTTAAGCTCAAATTTTCAAATTCAAAGGTTTTAACACAATGTAAGTGCATTTAAGCAAATAATTTTCAATTCACACCTTTTTAGCAAATAAACGTAATAAACTAAATTACTTAAATTAAAACCCAATAACTTAAATTTCACGCAACTTTTAGCTTAACCTAAACAATTTCCCCAAGCCCAGGCTAGAAACCTCAAACTACACTAGCCCCTACAGCAGTGCTTTTGAAGAACTCTAGCTGTTGAAGAAACTCACGTCCGTTACGAACCCATACATCTGACCTGATACTAGAAGATCGCCAACTGTCAATTCAGCTGCCAAAAATCCCACTTGCAAACTTTCAGTGGCTCTTCTTGAATACCAGCATACAAGAAAATGGGTAAGTTAATTAAAGTTATTTTTGCTAATACTAGTTGCCTTTAAATTTATGCTCTACTGCGTCCATCCCAAACACGGACTAGCAGTTAAGATTTGATCAATGAACTTCATATTTAAACTTTTTAAATCCTCATAATTTAAAATCCCACCCTTATCGCCAACTGAGATGTGCGGTACAAGAATGAGGACAGACTAGTTGGCTTTAGGTAACGTGTTGGGCGGCACCCATTGATGGCACTCCCAGGCTTTATATAGGAAACGAGGAACAGGGAATGATGCACCCTGGGACTTGTGCATAATTACACAATGATTGGTTAACAACTATGATTGGTATGATATAACAACTATATACAGAGGGCACTGGGTAGAAGCCCGATGCACAAAACCTGTAGTGCTGAGGCTAAACTGACAGACACTACATGCAATACGGCATACCAGCGAATGTTATAACGTAGGCATTCTTCAATGGAATTGCATAACTTCTCCAAGTATCAGTATCAGGACGGGTGGAGGAAAAAGGACACACCTGTTCCAGCTGATAATTCAGCTGTTGCGAGCTGGCTGGCTAATCTGAGCTAATTTTTTTTCACTTATCCTATAATTTATTTCGTCCAATCACAGCATATCTCAGGCTTTGGCGTCAATTTTGAAAATTTACCTAACAGTCAGTTCGTATGACTTTGCCTTCAGTGAAGCCACGCCTTTGTTTCTGCGCCATTAGAAGCCTACAGTCGGGGAATTGTCACGTTTCACTTTTGTTAACCGTTCTCAGTATAAACTTTAAACGAAAATGAATTCATCACAGAGGGTTGCGGATATTCGAATGATGAAGTGATTATGAATGAAGTTTCTGAACATGTTGAACTGCATACAGATGAAAGTTCCCAACCTAATAGAATTTCTGCTCTAATAAATAAGACAATTCGTACAAATGCTTCTGATTTATTGGAGTCAACTCAAGACTTTGAATCTCCTATCGAAGAGGGAGAAACAGATTCTAGTGTTACCGGCGATTCACAGAAGTTAATGTTTTTGTAATGCTGTCTACGTTCTAGAGTTTATGAGTGGTTTGGATCTAGTCAGCTTGTTAACCTAAGTGTGCACACGCTTACTCCTCCTACTAAAAGAGCGTGCTACGAGAGCTCCACATCGTTTGTTGTCTAGGGGCCATGATGAATGGTCGCTTCATCCTTCTTCTTCTTTCGTTTTCTTTCATCGCCCGCCTTCTGGATTCACAAGCCTCTTTCATGGAACCTGGCCCGCCTTTAGTTTCATTGCTGCCGCGACGTATAAAGGAGGAAACCCTCGTGCAACGGAACGGAAGCAACCGGAAAAAACCCACACATATACACTTCCCTTCACTGGGATCGAACCTGGGTCTGTAAGAAGCCAAAGATGTACTGCGGGGACCAAGACGCCTATCGAATCTGACGCCTCATGCTTGCGGCTACCCGTTCAATCCCATGTTTGTAATCCCATGCTCCTTTTTTATGCCGTGCAGTAATGTCGAAAACAACAGAAAACCTCGTGACATTATAAAACGATATCCGCAGGCGCTGGCACCTCGTTGTGACTTTGTTTTATAATGCCTTCGGTTTGCGGTCATCTATATATATAATTACACTAAATCCGCAAGGCAGCCAGCAGCAGCAGCAAGCAGGACATACGAAGCAGTCATTTGCATCTGCAGCGCCCAGAACGCAACGTCCAGCAGCGCGAACATACGATGCCATCTACCGACCAAACGTCAACTTAATGAGGGGGGGGGGTGACCGGGGGGGGGGGGGGGGCGGGGGGTAGGGACCGCCGGGAAATGGGCGCCCGACGCGCGCGACTCCGCTAGTTATCTTTTAATTAAACAAATCTAAGGTGGCTTTTTTGCTCATAATCGGAATCGGTGTAATTCAAGCGAAATACAAGATGGAGGGTTGTATTGCTGTGTACAAACGTTTGTATACGATGTTTGTCAGGATCAAGTTATCTGCAAAAATAGTAGGCCACCTTGGGATTCTAACTTCAGATCTTACCTTGCTTGGCCTGGAACTTACGAATTCTAAATTCGGATCTAATCTTGATTGGCCTGGAACGTTGCAGTCGTCATCCAAATTTCTTAATGAAAGAGAAGTAGAATTTTTCCGAGTTTCAACTCCTCCCTTTCCCCTTCTTTGGTCAGTCACCAGATTTTTTTTTTTGTGGTCGGTCTGCCTCCACAGCAAGGTAAAAGCCGAATTCTTTGCCCAAGAAATCAACGATGTTGAGATACGTTTTCGTACTTAAATCCTTTACGAATTATACGCAGCTCTAAAACAGAACTTTCTGTTTCTACTCGGTAAACCCAGTCGATCCACACAATTTCCAAAGCTTTCTGTCGTATTAATATTTAGTATTTAATACCAAAAAAAAACGCCAGTTTAATGTTTGGGCTAAGAGAAGCAGTAACTAACCTTTGATCAAACACTGATAATGTCTTGATTTCACCAACAACATTCAGATGCCAACAATTAGACTCCTTGGAAAGCCAACAATCTAAACTTGATGGGCGAGCGTCTAGATAAGCTTGGTGAGTAATAATTGAGAGGTACACAGTTAGCAAGGTTTGTTATTGTAAAATAAAATACCTGTTGTTGTATGTTGTAATGGCGGGTGCTACGACAGTAGGTGCTTTAGCATCGCCGGCAATCCTGGTGTTGCAGTTGCATTTGGTCTTAACTGGCGGTACAGACACCAAATTGCAAAATGGTTGGTTGGTTGGTCTGTTGGTTGCAATTTTGTAGTCTGGGTGGAGCGAAAGGTCGGATTGGAATGAAATTTGGTATATCGCTTTATACCCTCAAAAGTATTGCTGAGCCAAAGTTTGCCGTAAATCGGAACTATTATTATGGAAGAAATTACAATTTTTCGAATTTATTTCTAACACTCACCATTGTAAATTTGGAATCCTGAATAGTTAAGGATTCCGACGAAGCATACACCATGCTGGTGGTGTTCAAGTAAACTTTAAAAAACACGGCAAATTAAATTTTGGTTGCTTCCTTCTAGCTAGTAACTTTTTTCGCCGTAATTCAATAAAATCATAACATTTGTTCGTTGCATTTAACCATTATAGGAAGAAAGGCAACCATAAAAATCAAAAGGATTCCATTAACAACACAAATTACTTCATTTGAAAAAAGAATGTTTAGAGAAATTCAGATCAGCATGGCGATGAAAGTGGCGTTTACAATAGTGAAGGGAATCCCGAATTTGAAACCTGAAATCGTCGTAACAAGGCGAAGCGGTATATATAAAACTAAAGTTTAGGGCGGACGACGTGTTTACATCACAGCACGAAACAATAATATCCCTGCCTCTCATAGTTTATAGATTCCTCGTTGCCACGGTAACGTGAAGTCTCGAAACCAAAACCGTGTTGCATGAAGGAATAGGCCTAACTCTGGAACTCAACTGTTGTTAGCTGCTATTTACGAGATTATATCGGAGGTAAATGTTAGACCTAACGCTGAAAATTAGGCCTAAAACCAAAAACTAGGCCTAAAAGCTAACATATTTTTAACCTACAATTGTGATGGTTATTCCTTTTAGATTATGTACTAGAGATCGCTGTTGCAGTGCGTGATAAGAGGTGTTTGACTAAAACATTTTCGTTGGTGGTAGTGTCAAGTCTTATACCAGGGGTAGTATCATGAACCTTTTTAATCTTCTGATTATTGTTAAAAACTATCATACTGATGATTGTTTGGCTTGCAGTTAAATGCCTTATTATTAATATTTTAACATACGAACTACATTTTGCACAGCAGTTCCTGTAAACAATGTAAGAATTATTGCCAGCTGCAGCTCAAACGTGCTATTTTATTTTTTACTCGACAGCGATGGCCCACAGCTTTAGTGTAGGCTGTGAAAATAAGTAAACAGAAACTAAATGCTGGAGCAAACGAAAGCTTGTTAACATAAATTTGACACGTAGCATAGGCCTATATTTGAAAAAATAGCTAAAATAAAAAAAGGCCAGCAAAGAGCAGCTGTACGTCACACTAAGAGGCAAAGAGCCCAATTTTCCCAGTGAGTATTGCACCCAGATTTTTGAGGAGCATTGGCAAATGTAATATTGTCATTAAATAAAAACTAAATCTAAATATGAAATGAAAATCTGTTTGCTCCGCCTACAATAGGCCCAAAGCCTGTTTCCTAGTTACTTTTTCGTACTATCTTGGACCCTCCCCCCCTGTTCTGGGGGGGGGGGCACTGAGGCCCACACTCTGGGCTTCAAACCGCAAAAGCCGTTGTAGGTGTGATCGAACTAAATTGAACGAAGCATTTTGCTGCCACCTATGTCCCTTTACGACGACTTAGCCTGAGTAAGACATAGGGATGCAGAGGAATTTCCTAATGTTTGACCAGCTGCCATTTTGGATGGGCTCATCGTATCAAAGCTATCGTTGTGGCAATTTACTCGCCTAATGAAGAACTTTCAAATAAGGTATTCCTTTACCCCCCATTCCATTGAAAATTTTTTTAAGTTGGGGCCCCCCAAGGGGGACTGGCGTAATGCCGTTGGTACGAAAAGGTAGATCCTTTAACCAAACTTACATTGCCAAAGTTTCACTATTTTCTTTCAACCCCTTAAAAAGTTGTGAGGGTGTTCTTGGACTTTTGGGACACCCTGTATATTTTTGCTCGTTGAACCTGCACTTACAAATTCTACCCGCCTAACAATTTGGTGCGCTGAAAAGAATGTCACGTGAAGAAAAAGCCTCAGAGTCAAAGCCCGAAAAAAGCCGCAGGAAAAAAGCTACAGAAAAATAGACTGAATGAAGAAAACGGAAAAGAAAAATAGGCTGCGCAAAAAAAAGGCCACGGAAAAAAAACGAAGGAAAGTGTTTTGCTGTTTTCTTTGGTGTTTTTTTTTAATACGTTGGGTTGGGGGGGGGGGGGTTAGGCATAATGGCGCATCGACAGCTAGAACATTAGCGCCAACCTCAGTCACAGTGCAGTGGTCCGGATTCCACTGCACTACGTATTGCAGATACTAAACAAACCTAGGTTAGATAAGAAGTTTCACTAGGAAACTGTTTTTTCCTTCTGCTTTTTCTTTCTTCAGTTTTTTTTTTCTTGGATTGTTGTCCGTCGGCTATTTTTTATAGGTTTTCTCTTGCGTCTTTTTTTTTTCACTACATTTTTTTTCCATTGGCAGTTAGTCTATGTTTCCTCCCTCGGCTTTTCTTCCGCAGAAATCTTTCTCTTCAAGCGGACATAGTATTGCGTTTATTATTATTCGTTCATTGAATTTAACAACTTGGATTTTGGTGCTTTTTAATTTGGTGATTACAAACTTCCACCAGACACTAACTATCTTCCATCGTTGCCAGGAGATGTGTGAATGCTCAGGGCTGAGGTGTACAACGTGATTGCTCCCGCTTGTGCTCCCATAATTGACTGTGGCCGTTTTCCGTGTGACCGTTTTGGTGAGTTTTGCTTATTCCTGGGGGCTGCCATCTTGGTTTTCGTGCCCCAACTCTGGTTTGTATCCTGGCTGGACAATATTTTTTTTTCAAATTTGTTTGGTCACTGCTTTCCATGTGCTAAGCTTCGATGCCGAATGAACTTTTTTCTTTTTCTTTCTTCTTTTTTCTGTTTTTCTTCGACATTGTTCTTGAAAGACATGGAGGATTTTCTTCAGTCAAACAGACGTGGTTCTTTTGCTACACACCAGAGCCCTGATTTTGACAATAACCGCCGGAGAGACAGACGTCGCACCATTTTTTTTTTGACACTATACAGTCACCCTCGAGCAAAAATGGACTGAGCCAAAGTACATCACTAAATGGGTCGAATACAAATCACCCCAATATTACAAAAAAAAAAGCCCAGTAATCCCACAAACCAACTGGCCCTTCACGATATTTCATCGAGATTTCTAAATAAACCTGAAGACTTCAGTTTAGAAAAGGATATCGATTTGGAGAGAATAAATATCAAGATAAATTCCATCCCGCAGCAAATTGCACTGGTCCTGAAGGCAAGATTCGAGGATTTCAAAACAATATTCGAAAAACGGACCTCAGACTTCTTTATAAAACAACAGAAAACTATTGACGAGCATGCCGAGTCGGGTTTCTCGAAGTTGACAGTGGAGATGACGGAGTATACTGAAAGCTTACGTACTGAAATATCTAAGACCTCCCAAAATCTAATTAATGACGCCAAAACCACGAAGAGCACGCATAAAGATTGTGGGCACCAACTTTCAAACTCCACAAATTTGCTCGTCAAACTGAATACTTCAAAAGTTGGAGATATTGAAATTATTTCAGCTCACTTGGATCAAGAAGTAAATCCCGGTGAATTGATAACGAAGCCTCCAATTCACATGCCACCATCGCTGTAAAGAACATTACAGTCAGACGTGGGAAAACGCGAAACCGTAAATTTAGTAAGGAGACTCCATCATGCCAAAAAGAGCGAGTGAGTAGTGCCATAACAAATCATTACGAAGTGGACCATACACCAAACGTTACTTCCTTGTGCCACTTTAAAAACTCCTTAAAGGAATCTACACATCGTAGTACTGAGCAATGCAGTCCGAGTAAAGTTTTGAAGCAGAGACCAATTCCAGATAACTATAAGGCTCTTGCGTTGAAATGGTGAGAACAAACAACTATTGTGGGAGACTCGTAACGTCTGCTCCCTTAAGGACAGTAGCCATCCAGGCTCTAAAACGTGGACCTACCCGGGGTCAAAGATCGAGGAGCTAGCAGTTAGGATATCATTAAATCAAGTGATCCAAATGGTACGTTTATTGTGTGTGTAGGAGCAAATAATATCTATGACGACCCACCAAACAGAATTGGGCTACATTTATCGGATATTACATCCTTATTGCGTGCGGCGTTTCTAAGTGCCCATGTTAGTATTATTGGTCTGTTTCCAAGACTTGGGAGAGCAAATAGAGAAGTCGACATGAAGGTAATACACACTAACTCATTGCTTCGTAAATTTTGTATCGACCATAACTTTACCTTTGTGTCAGTCGATAAGGAGATCTGTGCCGATCACACACTATTGACAAGAGACATGCACCACCTCACCAGCCGACTACTGACAACTTGAACTACTGAATCTTCACTCACCGATGGAAAACTCAGAATACTAACTGGTACCACCCCCATAAACTATCCGGACAGTGCCACGAACTTAAACACCAGGGTTGGAAATTTTTCGTGCATTTTACCAAATGCATGTAGTATTGTTCGTAATTTGGGATGTTTCAGGGAACTTGTGATGCGAGCTTGCTTTGATGTAATTTTCGTTGTTGAGTCGTGGTTGCACTATTCTATTACCGATGCTATGATTGCTGATTTAGGAAAATACAGTGTGATACGTCGGGACCAGGGAAGTCGGGCTGGAGGGCTCATTATTGTACATCTAATTGAGATTCCAGTTGCTGTTGTGGAGGTAGCGCCTACTGTGGAGGGGATGGTCATTTCATTGCCTGAAAACAGAATTTCCTTCATACTCTGTTATTTACCAGACAGCCATGAAGACGCAGAAATCATTAATCTCTGTTGTTTCATTCTCATAAGCTAAATCAAGGGCATTCCAATATTTTATTGGGCGACTTTAATCTTTTGACTGTAGATTGCGAACGTAATTGGGCTGGTGACAAACACCATCGCTTATTCTTGGAGCGCACAGCACCACTTGGATTGCGTCAGCTCGTTGATCAACCAACCAGGGGATGTAATATTTTGGATCTAGTTTTCTAGCATGATGATCGACTGATCTACGATATCGGAGTGGGTGACCATTTTAGTAATAGCGATCACTGTGTTGTGTCGTTTAGGGTCAACCTTTCCCTTATGGGGGATAGGGTTCAAAGCACTTCTAAAGTTAAAAATGAGCTTTGAAGGCTTGACTTCTCTGAGCTTAAATCGTCTTTGGCAAAAGTTAATTGTGACGATCTTATTTTTAATGTACATCCTCATATTGACCAAGCATGGTTATGTTTTCAGAAGATTTTGGAAGGCCATGTAAAACATTGCAGAGCCCCATTTCGCATAAGGCGTCAAGGTCAGTATTGGCCCCCGCGCTTTATCCCTAAGCAGCGTAGCAAACAATTAAAGCTGTGGAAATACAACAAATCGAATCCAAGCCTGCTAACGTTACTCTCGTACAATACGGCTCGTAAGCCTTATTCTGACTCGGTCGAATCGTGGTACAATGCTAGTGAGGCTGCTGCAATTCAGGAGGGCAACCAGGCGGCACTTTTATACTTTACAAAAAAAAAAAACCGGCTTCTTCACGATCATTACCACCTTTCAAGATTGGAAATACATTTATTACGGATAACAATGCTAAGGCTGAGGCATTAAGTTCGATTTTTGTTGCAAATAACATAATCGATGATGGGGACTTAAACTTAAATCCATCCGTATGCCCTACTGTATGTCCAAATGAAACATGTACCCATGTAAATTTTTCTTGCGATAGTATAACTACAACTCTTAAAAAACTTAAGCCAAGTCATTCTTGCGGACCTGATGGCTTCTCTGCTTTTCTTTTTCAACAAATTGCTTTCGAAATTTGCTATCCTTTAGGGCCATAGCCAGCACCTCCGCCACCCCCGCATGTGCGGGGTTTTTCTTTAAGCTGAGGAGCACGAAGCGCGACGAGGCCTTTATAGTGAACTATGATATTGAGTTTTGTTTAGAAACTCGAGATTATTCCAGAGAGTTACGTAACGTAAAAAGGTGATAAAGGTTTCAAATGAAAGATCATGCTTTCGAATCATGTAAAAAATCTTAAAATTCCAAACAAAGAAAAATTTAAAGTTCTTAAGTTGATGAAAAACGTGGTTAAAAATTGAAAGCTGCCATGAAAGCGAGAGCATGGTTATTTGTTACGCCGCCTGGGAAGACACTTATTTTGTTGGTAAGCGAAATAAAAATAGCAGGTTTCTGAATAAAGCTTACAGTTTGTAATGAGTTAATCATATATATTTATAACATCAACACAATTTTACGCCATACATGAAATTGGCTAATTTAGCTTTTAAAAAGTCTGTTTCGGGAGGCCTTTTTGAAATACGGAAACGGTAACCAAGAACAAAAAAAAAGTGTTGATTGTTAATAAAAAAAATGTTGATTACTGCATTAAAACCACTTATTTGGTAATTTGCTTTAGCCCAGGTATGGTTAAATTATGCACGACGAAAGAAAAGAAAATTTACTGGGGAATAGGATTTTTTGTTTGTGGAGGGGGGGGGGGGCGGTATTAATTTGAATTCTGGTGCAGGGGTTTAAAAAAATTCCTGGCTATGGCCATGCTATCCTGTATCCATGTTGTTTAAGCTCTCCTACATCCAGAATCGTCTCCCTGTGATCTGGAACTCGGTCATTGTCATCCCAATATTCAAGAAGGGTTCTCCTTCTGATCCGCAGAACTACAGGCAATCGCCTGACTAGCGTAGCTTGTAAAATTATGGAGTCAATTATCAGGGATGAAATTATTATGTTCTTCGGTAAGCACTCTATTATTAGCCAAGACCAATTCGGTTTTATCCTAAACCGGTCCGCAGTTCATCAGTTACTCCTTGTCCTTGACCAGTGAACCTGTGCCCTTGATATTGGTATACCACCAGACACCATTTATTTCGATTTTTAAAAGGCTTTTGAGTCTGTAATCCATCGTAAACTTCTATTTAAGATTCAAACATGTGGCATCGGCTGCAATCTTTGGGGTTGGCTGTCTGCCTTTCTACAAAATTGCACATAGCAGGTCTCTATTAGTGGTTCTCTTTCTTCACAGGTGACGGTACTTAGTAGTGTCCCTCAGGGCTCGGTCCTCGGTCCCTTACTCTTTGTGATATACTTAAACGATTTAAATTTAATAATGTCAACACATTCGGATACAAATTTGCAGACGACCTAAAAATTGGGGCTGCAAATGAAACCCCATTTCAACAACCCGATTTAGAAGCTGAAATCCTGAAGGTGGTTAGTTGGTCAAATTCCTGGCAGTTACCACTCTCAACTCATAAATGTTTATCTTTTCATGTCGGTACACATAAACTTTGTCATAGTTCGTAACCTTGCCTTCGGTTGACGAAGTACGAGACCTGGGGATCTGGTTTACCATGAATCTGAAGCATTCCTTACACTGTCTGAAAATTAGTGCTTGAGCCTTTCGTCGCTGAGCAATTGTCAACAGATGCTTCACATCTGGCAACACAAATACTAGAATCCAGGCTTTTAAGATTTTTGTTCGACCATTACTCGAGTACGCAACCCCGGTGTGGTCTCCTAGCCTTTTAAAGGATATCAACCAAATTGAGCTGGTACAACGCCACTTTACTAAGAGTCTACCGGGCTTGCGGGACATCGATAATTTTGAACGCCTCCAAAGGATTGGCCTCGAATTACTCAAGTTGCGAAGAATTAAGTTTAGTCTCATCCTAACGTACAAGATCCTGCGTGGTCGCATCTCTGTTGATCTCCCTTTCTTCGATAAAGCTTCAAACAGTCAAATGACTAGGGGACACCCCTGGAAGTTGTCTATGCAGGGCTCGCGCCTTGACTGTCGCAGGAATTTCTTCTCGGTCCGTGTCGTCCCAATTTGGAATGTCTTTGGTGCTGAGACGGTTAATATAAACACGTTAAGTGTCTTTCGTAGAGCGCTAAACAAAGAGCCACTGCAGTTTTACCTCAAACGACTGTCTGGATTTCGATTTTGGCCCGAAAAACTGTTTCCCACCCTCTTATTGGTCCGGTGTTAGCGGTTCAACACCTTTCCGGTACCTAACACGTTAATTGTGGCGAACATTATTTATTATTTATTTATTAGAACTTCGTAATATTTAGGAATTATCCATAACCAGGCCTGATTAATCGATGTAGACTTGTAAGCTGTCCCTTCAGAACTGTCTAAATTTCATTGTCCAATATTGTACATTCTACTTCATATAGTTGGGCGGCTTGGGGCCCAAAATTGATGGAATTTTTAACTTTCTGTGAAAAGCATGGATGCATATGAAGAGTAGCTGAAAGAAATAGATACGATAGCAAGTTCAAAAAATCCCCTGGTGGAGGGGGTGATTTACCCCATCAAAAACAATAGTTATAGTGACTTTTGTGTTCAAAGTATTCTTACGAGGCCTGTAATACCCAGAAATGGACATGCTTACGATTTTCTGAACGGTGGGGATCTATTCTTTCCATCAATCCTAACCGAAATTGTTTAGTTTAGATAGGACCGACCTATGCCTATTTAAAGGTAACGAGGTAATGAATGGCGTGATGGTGAACGCCATATTCGTGCATATGTTGATTTTCAAATTACTCTTGTGAGCCCTCTAATAGCCCGAAATGGACATGCTTAGGATGTTCTGAAAGGTGGGTATCTATTCTTTCCATCGATCCTAACCCAGATTGTTTAGCTTAGATACAAATACGAGCATTACAATGGCACTCTGAAATTCAAAATAGCCGCTACACCAATTAAAGCTTCACCTTAAAATAGGCATAGGACAGTCCCTACCTAACCTAAACAATTTCAGTTAGGATTCATGGAAAGAATAGCTCCCAACCTTTCAGAAACCTAAGCATGCTCATTTCTGGCTATTAGAGGGCTTGCAAGAGCACTTTGGAGTTCGAAAATCACCATACGCTTTCGCTGTTATACGCCATTACCTCTTCGTCTTTAAATGGGCGTACGACGGTCTCTATCTAAGTTAAACAATTTCGGTTAAGATTGATGGAAAGGCTAGATCCCCACCTTTCAGAAAATCCTAAGCATGTCCATTTTGGGCTATTAGAGGGCTCGCAATAGCACTTTGAATTCGAAAATCAACATCTTTCGCCGCTACGCCATTACCCTTCACCTTTAAATGGATGTGGGACGGCCCCTATCAAAGCTAAACAATTTAGGTTAGGATTGATGGAAAGAATAATCCCACCTTTCAGAAAATCGTAAGCATGTGTAGAGGGCTCGCAAGAACACTTTGAACTTTATATTGCAAAAATCACTATAGCAACCAATTGAAAAAAAATACGTGCAAATTAGGGTGATGTACTTTAAAGACGATTTTGGGGTTCAAGGGTTGCTTATACGTAAAAGATGTATATCACTTTTCCTGTCCAAAAGTATGTGCTGAACGTTTTTGCTCCACATTGTGCTTTATATTTGTTGACGGTTAAGGAGTTCCAGCCAAAAAACCGGGTTTTTTTTTGTGGGGGGGGGGGGGGGGTAAATCGGCCCCTCCCTCTCCCTCTGTGGTGAAGGGATTGAACGTGCTATCATAGCTATTTTTTTCCAATTACTCTTCATGTGCATCCAGACCAAATTTCATGCTTTCCACAGAAAATGAACAATTCCATCAATTTTAGGCCCCAAGCCGACCTACTATATGAAGTGGGTACAATACATTTATGTTGCCTCTTTGATACCGTTTATTCGCTGAATCATTGACTCAATTAAAAAACAAACTAATAGAGCCTTTTTTTGTAGACAATTCCATGCTCTACAATTTCGGATTAAATATATTTTATGTAGCCGTTTCCGTGATATATTGCAAAAACCGATTTCGGGCGTATGTTTCCAAAATGGCGGTATTAGTTCAACACTCTTCTCCACCGTTTATTGGCTGAATCATTGAATCTATGACAAAAAATTAATAGAGCCTTTTTTGTAGAAAATTTATTACTGTACATTTTTGGACAGAACATATTTTCATGCCCGTGCAACCGTTACCGAGATATATTGAAAAAAAAAAACCGATATTGGGCGCCACGTTTCAAAGATGGCAGCATTATCTGAACGCAGACAGCTGAGGACTTTTGAACCTTTGAACTTTTGAATATGTTGAACCTAAGACCATTACGAACATCTGTGCCAAAAAATTAGCTTATTATGAATATTCCACTATTACACCTAAATTTGGTCTAATTTGACTGGACTATAGTGCAATGCATGGTGATACGCAATAACGGGATTTTTTTTTTTTTTTTACTAAGGTGCAATATTTAGCTCTATTCTTTTCTCCCACGTGTATTTCATTCCGTGTAAGTATATAATCACTATTTAATTTACGATGCACACATACCTATTTCTTTTTTAGTGTTGGTACTTTCTTTTGTTTGTTGACTTTAGTCGGCTGCACTACAAGTTTACGAGCGTGGGAGGGCTCGCTTCGGATTTCACACGTTAAACATAAGATTTACCTTATGAACTCGGGCTAAAACACCTAAATATTCCATCTGTGTGGTGGAGGCTTGTACGCGGTGGAATAATAACATTATTTAAGATACTTAAACTTGGTTTTGGAGGACCAACTTTAACACAGCATTTCCAGCTCCAAACTTATGAACCTACTCGTGGTCACTCCCTTAAATTAAAATACCAATATCATAAGCACGAATGGGCCAGACATACTTTCGTTTCTAGATTACTACCTATTTGGAACAACTTACCCGAGTCAGTGGTTTCGGTTCCTTCCATAAATGCATTTAAAAATAAATTTGACGCTCATATCGCATGTGTTGCACCTGCGCAAACTATTTATTTTTGTACACGTTGAAGTTTTGTACACTGCATATCTGGCTCTGTATAAGTTTACAAAACTGATGTTTCTGAACATAATGCTAACCATAAACTAGCTATACTATTCTTTGAAATAGAGCATATTTTGTTGTATTTTTTTAAATCATATATTTATACACTATATGGCATGCAGATTTAATTTACTATACTTAATATTTTCCATGAAATTACTGTTCTAATTTATACTCTGTCTCAAAATTGTGAACTGGACCAGAAATCTTTCTGTTCGGATAGCTTTGTCTGAATGCCAAAATGATGCTTGGTGAGTAGATAGTTAATATGTTGTTATTATACATAGAAGCATGTTAGTTTTAACCAGATCAAGCAAAGATGTTATTGTTAAGTTTATATCTTGTATGTTAATATTTTCTATATTGTTGTATGTACTTCGTACCATGCCCACGTCATATAATGCCCTTTGGGCGCATTGACGTCATTAATAAAGTTAATAAAGTTAAAGACGCGCTGGCCAGGGCCAGCCAGGGCTGACCAAGGCTAGCCACGTTTGAGTTTCGGGGCCGGGCGGGTGCGCGTCAGCCCTGGCCAGCTCGCTTCGGGCAGAAAACATTATTACGTGTGAAATCCGCCATCGCGGATCAGCCAGGGCAAGCACCCAAACATTACAACGTGTGAAATCAGTATTAGTATATAACTCCATGATTAAAATGAGAGAGATAGCTTGAGAGGAGGGAGAAATCAAGTTAAAATTATAGACTTAGATATTATAATACACTCTTACAGTGGCTGAAGATACGGGGAAAATGGTTAAATGAAAGAATGGTTAATCGGTGGGACAAAGTCAGCATTTTACACCTAACGTATTTTGTTTTGGGCAGATGTCACGTATTTTTGTATTGCATCGGCATCATTGGTTGCACACCCGGAGTTTCATTCTTCGTATATTCTGGCAGTGAGTTTCCGGCAGTTCTGGCTGATGGGGCTTTAGGATGTTTAGCTTACCCATGCGAAGCACGCCAACCCCCAGTTCTGACTGCGTACTGCCGTCAGTTATGCGCTCGATGTGTGGGTAGCGTGCACTTGATCGTACGAAATTCGCTTGAGCACTGGTAATAACAGGGCTCTAGTAGTGTCTAAAATTTTCTCTTGAAATTTCAGGCCGATTTTATTTTTCAATTACAGTAATTGCTTAGACACAATTTTCGCATCTGAATAACTGAAAATGTCGTTAAATAAAAATAAAAACAAATTTAATGCAGACTATGTTTTTTGGACGTGATTCTATTTTTCATTTGTTTTGGCCTCTATTATAGTGGTAGTTTACGCCTAGGATCGCTGCCTGACCATCCGTTCCTATTAACCTGCATCAGTATCATTAAATGTAATGTTGTTAAATGACTCCGCAGCACTAAAAGTAATATATATATATATATATATATATATATAGTCCTACATACATTGTGCAGTTGAGTTAGGTCTGCACCATCCACATTCGTTTTGTTAACCGACCTTCAAGATTAATTATTCTTTTTTTTCGTAACAGTCCATAGAAATTGGTTTTATTTCAAACCTTGAGCGAACAGAAGCCTTTCATTCATGTTGCCAGGAAGTTGAGGCTACAGCATAAAGGAAAAATGCTAGCCTACACAATTATAGCAACAGTCGGTCGCATCCAAGCTCATGAGGCGGAGAGGATGAAGCTCGGCTTATAAAGGCTTCTACTGAAGTATGTACATTTTAACAGAATTGTAAAACTATGTCTAAAAGTCGAAAGTATGGTCAAAAACACGGCTAATGAGAATGCTCTAAAATTATTAGCTCCGTCCTGCAGGAACTAATTGGTTGAGGGGTCTGTTATGCTTAGCCGCAGCAAGCACGGTAGCACAGGCACGTTGCATTGGCAATCATGGATGTGACGATATCAAGTTTGGATTCAATTCCTTTTAGAAGTAAGCTACTTCCGACCATCCTTTTGATCTGTAGACATAGTTTAGTTTAAACTTAATGAAGTTTAAGACCAAGTTTAGTTTATTACATTTCAGTTTATATTATGAATTAAAAGAGTATTTTATATGTGTTTAGACGTATATCGACCCGCACAAACGTTTCATGGAACTAGTCCTACTAAAACGCAATGTAACAGTTGCCTTCGCTAGAATTTCACCTGGCAGGACGCAGGGAACGACTTTCATAACACTTTTTTTCTGAAACATTCTTCCAGATTGTTTTCCCACGGATGTTTTTTCCAGACAACTTTGCAGGTTTTTTTTCACGGGATTTTTTCGCGAATTTTTCTTTTATGCAGATATTTCTTCTTAAATTTTTTGTTCACCCTCGGACTTTTTTGCTGAGATTCACGAGACAGGCCGCTGTTAAGTTGCGAAGTGTTGCTCGGTATAAGAGGATGGCGAAGATGTAACAAAAATATATCCTAAAACAAAAAATTTCCTCTCCAAAATGTCCGCGTGGATATGGATAAAAAAGGTTAACTGCTTATGGTCGTATCAAAAGAAAATGAAACAGACACGTGTGTCTGTTTCATTTTCTTTTGGTCGTATCAACTGAGGCAGAGGGCGGCAGCAATTAGGCATTCAGAGACGAGAAGATGCTTAAAAATTACACCTCAAACTGACTCTTATTTCTAGGTTAAATGATGGGGAGTAACATTTTAATAGTAGTTGAGTAGTAGTAGTTGTATACCCTCTAACATGCAACTTAATCCATACAATTTTTCTATCTTTAAACAAATTCTTTGTCAATAAAACAACAATAAAACACACATAATCAGTAACGGTAGTTGTTCAAGGTAAAATGAACGGGAGTAATAATAACCATTCGTACTGGATAACGTAATTTGTGTGTGTGTGTGTGGGGGGGGGGGGGCGCGATTGTTAATGATAAGCATCTGTTCAAAGACTGGACAATTGTATTGATTAAGTTTCATAGGTACGCAGACGTCTGACTAGATTACTCTATTTAACGTCTCAAACGCATAAAATAAATTACCTAAATAAAAGTTTATTTTATATTCCGAGTGTCATAATTTGAATGGTGTTTACATTTTACGTTTTTTGAATTTCCTTTCGTCAGTTAAAAAAATGAAGATGAGTTTAAACACTTGCATATCAATTTACTTTTTCCTCCGAGGTCTAGACTGCTCTTATTTTCCTTTTGGTACTTGGTTATTTTTTTTTTTTGACACGCGTTAGTTTTCTTGTACAACAGGAAAATCCCAGCTTGCCTTACATACCCTCCGCCGCAATTTGATTGAGCCAATTTATCTAACTTACAAAAAAAATAGAGTGAGTGAAAAAGACTGCAAAACCTGGGAACCAAACCAACCGAACCATAAACTAAATCGCAAATCTCGCCGAACTGTTCCGTTCAATTTCCCAGTTCTGTGATCCTGTGATTGATTAATGAGTTGTGTTATTAATTACATGGTGTATCAAAGGTTTGTAAAATAAACATATATTACACGTTTAATTAAAAAATGTAGGCTTATTACACATTTACTCTTGATGCCTAAGTGAAGAATTGAATTAGTCTGAAAATACTGACAGACTGTTCTAAAATCTGATATCAGAATCTTATAAAGAACGAGGAACGAGGAGTGTTGGAGGTTCACGACCTTTGGTGTCAGGAAGATTCATAAATCCGTTCAGGATTAAGGCTCTTTCCCAGTTTACGACGGATTACAGCGTCCAACTCGGTGCATTTTTTTACGTCACCCACCTTTTAAATTTTGAAAATGTTTGGTTTCATGTGGTGATAATCCAGTTGGCAAATCGGTTGATGTGTAGTGTCAAAAGGATCTGGTCCGAGTGTACAATTTTTATTTCAATGTATTGGGTGCTACGTAAAGTGGTGAGCAAAGTTCCTGAATTGGTCATACGCTAGAGATTACGTTTGTTATCACTTGTTGTTTTTCGTGTATAAAAGCCCAAACGCATAGAGGCTAGGTGACAGTTCGTCATGTATTTGGTTCTGAGAATCGAAAGGTTGGTGGAGACAGAACAAGGGAAACGAATCGAGGTATGCTTTGCGTTTAGGGAAAGGGAGGGACAGAAGTATGTCTCAAATAATATCACAACGCCGTAGATATATTCAAAAGAGCTAAGAAAGACGCTAAGAGCTAAGTGATTTAAGAATGTTAGTAGAGTGTGAGAAGGGGGAATGTTAGCATGCAAACTACAATTCACAGGTGTCTATTGCGTCATGTTTTCAATACCAAACGAAACAAAACAGTGGATTCTGAGGAGAGAGGAGAAATAATTCGAGAATGTGAGGAGTTGGGTGTTGGGATAGCGAACGCCTGGAAGGTTTCTTGGGAGGGGGCAGACGAAAATGGGGGGAACCCAGGGATCTTGGATTATATGCAGCTTTAGTAGGTTGGCCCCACTCAACACTCAGCAGCAGTGCAAGAAACAGTACGAGATTAGTCGCAACGCAAGGCCTTGTGATCTAGCTTTCCTTTACTAGTCGCCCTACGTCATGTATGACGTTATTAACTAGATTTGCACCATATTTACCGATTATTGTATCTCACTGGTTGAATCACAGCCCCGGAAGCTGAAGCATTACGCTATTTTAGTTCTTGTTTCTGCCATTTTCTGGCTTCCAGTGAGCACATTTGCAACAAATTGTCAAGCCAAATTTTGGTGATTTTCCGTATTCGTTCTTCAGGATGGCAGGTTTCGGAAAAACTTTTTGTAGCATTGCGAGTATTACGGCCGCGCGGTTAAACGGTTGGGGCTCGAAAAATTGTTACTAAATCATGTTTTTTAGACATTTTCTTTGCGAATTAAATTAATTGAGTTTAGTTCAGACTTTTAGGCTATAATGAATGACGATGAAATGCTGTGTGCCCCCCTACTGGAGGCAGAATTTGTTTTTAAATTGACTATTGACGGAAAGATGAAAAATAGTCCCAGACGACTTGGCCTAGAGGTATTATTGCAAAAATTTTCCACATTTTAAAACAACAACATGCTTATAAAAAATGGAACGTCAAAAGATGAAACCTTTTACTTAGTTTTATCCAAAACATTTTGAGGTATTTTGGAGAAAAGCCTCCACATTTGAAATCGACAAACTTCATTTTCATTCCCTTGATTTAGGAGATCTTAGGGTTGTTTTTGCTCTCAATTTCGGGACCAGTCTCGTGCTTGGAGGAAAGATCTATATATATAATTACACAAAATACGCAAGGCAGCCAGCAGCAGCAGCAAGCAGGACATACGAAGCAGTCATGTGCATCTGCAGCGCCCAGAACGCAACGTCCAGCAGCGCGAACATACGATGCCATCTACCGACCGAACGGCAACTTAATGGGGGGTTTGGGGGGCTGACCGGGGGGGGGGGAGGGGAGTGAGACGACGCGGAATGAGCGAGCGAAGCGAGGGACTCCGCTAGTCTATATATATATAATTACACAACTTCCGCAAGTCAGCCATCGGCAGCATCCACAGAGGTAGCAGCCATCTGCATCACAGCAGCAGCAGCTGCAAACGGCAAATTAAATGAGGGGGGGGGCAGACGGGGGAGGGAGTGGAGGAGGGGGGAGGGGGGCGAGATGACGCGGAATGAGCGAGCGAAGCGAGCGACTCCGCTAGTAACTAATTAATTACCTTTCTTCCAAAGTCTCGTGGCTGAGAGGAGAACTGCAGGAAATCGACCAGCAACGATCAGGGGCTTTTAGTTACTCGCGTGCTACACAAGTGTCAGAAGTGTTGTGAAAACTAATGAAAAAAACAAACAAACCCGCATCATCTAGAAGCGCGCTAGTTCTTCGCCCATCAAGTTCAGATTATTGGATTCATGGCGTCTAATTATTGCCGTCTAATTGTTGTTGTTTAATTGTTGTTCATTATCAGTGTTTGGGCGAAAGCTAGCAACTGCTTCTCTTACCGGAGACATTAAACCGGCATTTTCTGGTATTGAATAGTAAATAATAATGCGACAGAAAGCTTTGGAAATTGTATAGATCGATGGGGTTTACCGAGTAGGCAACAGAAAGTCCTGTTTCAGAGTTGTGCATAAAGGATTTCAGTATGAAAAAGGAACCCCAACATCGTTGATTTCGTGTTAATTCCACTTACATAAAATAATTTATGAGACAGATATGCTTGAAATTTGACATTCAGTTTACTTTTGACTCCAATAGATGCATTTTATGCTTTGACGTTTGGGGATCCAAAGATTGTAATCATTTGTATTGCTATTTTCGTGAATGTTACAAATACGCCATCTGTTATCAACATAATTGTCCTCCATAGCCGAGCAACAATGCAGACTCGGGTAATTTATTGTTTCCATTTCACAATTGTAGTGTCGTCATAGAGGCACCACCATGGTAGCCCTTTAAGTCCTAATGTAAACCTATTCACAGCTTAATATACCTCCGTAGTTAACTGTAGTCTATCCATGCAATGTTGTTGCCATACTATTATCACCTGACT
Source organism: Lithobius niger (assembly GCA_023313725.1). Taxonomy (NCBI): domain Eukaryota; kingdom Metazoa; phylum Arthropoda; class Chilopoda; order Lithobiomorpha; family Lithobiidae; genus Lithobius; species Lithobius niger. The sequence goes on along the minus strand of JAHWFP010135513.1, from coordinate 125,630 downwards.
ACATGTCAGGTGACATACATTATATAAAGGCTGTACCTTCCTGATTAAAGAGGTCCTTAAAGTGTTAGCCTTACAACACTGTGTTCCTAGTCCTTACTATGCCTTAGTTGAACCCACAAGTGTATGACAGCCACCCTCATACATCACAACAGTTAAATCGAAGTATAGTAATTGTAACTTATCTAAAACTAGAGGAAGCCCGTGCTATGCACGGCTGGTCTTGGATCCATCGTTTGCAACACTGGCACGGTTTGGTTGCTCATGTGTATGTCCATGTTTCACCGAATTACGTTTCTTAAATCCCAATTTTGTGCACACTGGCCAACAAATGCTTTCATCGAATTAAGTTTGTTCAATCCAATTTTGCGCGCACTGGGTAACAAATGCTGACTTTCGTTCACTTCGCTCACTCAATCAGCGCATCCCGTGATGCAAGTCAGTGGATGCACCGTTTTAAAAATTGGCACGTCGATGCATTTTCCAGCATGGTTGTCTCAAAAAAATTGTGCTGGATAATAATGTTGTATTGCTTGGTGAAGTCCGTTGTACGGACGGGTGGTGTTAAAATCTTTAGCCTGGCGGCTTTGACATTTTTGTTTTCTGGGAGAGGCAGAAAGCAAATCGCCCGGCCGAACAATGCTTCATTATTGTTTTGTTTTCACTTGGACAGGCCTTATTGTTGCCGGCCACTCTGCAAGATTGCAATGATAAACCTCGTGCTCCGCATTAATTGTTGGTGTGCAAGTTGAAACAATTCAGCTCAGCTCTGAAAGCCCGCATTTACGAAATAAGTAAGCCATTCCATCGTGTTTAGGTGCCAATTTCGAGGCCATTAACAACGTGGCTTAGTGATTCGAAACAAACGCCTTTAGCTGAAACACGAATTCTTTCATTTTACCCATCAACAATCAACGGTTCAGACGAAATTGTTAGACACCTTAGCAAAGACATACCACGTGCACGAAGAATGAAAAGTGATCACAGTGATTGTTTGCTTATACTTATTTCAACGACCTTATTATGTAGATAAATCTAGACACATGCTAGTGTGTCGCCACCAAGTAACAGTAGATCATCCCATTGTAGACATCCGATTGTTAAAAAATTGATTGTTAATGATAAAGAGGCGGGCCTCACTAGCAGACGTGTATCTGTTAACTGTAAGCAACTAAAACCATATTTAGCCGTGTTGAGGATAAATCCCAATGCGACAGAAATCTTTCAAATTGTGGAAAATGTAAGGGGAAGGTGCAGGGATTAAGAAAAAATGAAAGTTAAATGCTGAGTGACTACCATTCATAGATGCGTCAATAACGTTGTATTATGTTTCTGACTAGCTAGTAACTAGTAACGCTGGCTTCATGTTAAATCCCATAGACTCATTGCTCCTGGCTAGCGCAAAATTGAGAAGGCCTACGTTGCTGAACTGTTGCACACAGATGCTTGGTGATCTGAGCATGGTCCTTTTGTTGGTTTGGGGGTTGTAGGATCAGGACAAATGCGTGGGAGGGTTTTGCAATTCGCCACCAGGAAATTTAAATTTCGTTTCTTTTCAAAGTTGCAACCAAAGACTTCAAGCAACAATGGCTTGAACAATCAACACTGGTCCTTAGATGATTGTAAAGGTCTGGACGAACTAAAAGCTGAACTGTAACGAAGGACAAAATAAGCAAACATTTACGTTGCCGTGGATTGCGTAAGAATAACGGGATGCACGTTAGATGATTGTTACGGAACAATACGAGCATCCATGAGCAAGCGTGATTTTTGCTACTAACCAAAAAATAAAATGCTTCGCGTTCTGCTGTTCAGTAACGGGGGTTTCTGCATGCCTAAATATGAACGAAAAAAGCAAACGAAAAAAATCTCAATTTTGCTCATGTAACGGCTAATTATTTATAGACATGAAATGCCTCCAAAAAGAAAGGTAGAGCGGAATATAAGATGGTGCGTTGACTTTTTGCATGTTCACAGTCCTAAGTTACATGTGTCTATCAACTGCAAGCAACTAAAAGAATAGCTTGTCATGTCGAGAATAAATCCTAATGCTGCCGAAATCTTGAAAAGTAAGGGGAAGGTACAAGGATAAACAAAACAACTAAAGGGCATGCACTGATTGAGTGAGCGAAGCGAACGTATTCAGCGATTTTTAGCCAGTGTCTGCAAAAATGGGATTGAAGACACGTAAGCATGTGAAGAATGCTCGTACAATAAACTAAGCCATATCAACTTGGCTAATCGAACGGCTAATTGGCAATGGTAAATTTGAAAATTATCAATGTGAAAATTTGTAGATATCAAATTCCTCCAGAAAAAAGGTACAGATGAAGATAAGACGCTGTAACCTTTTGTACGTTCACAGTCGTATGAAAGTTGTGATATCTACCCAAAACCAAAAACTGGTGTAATAGGCTGCCAAGTTTACAAAAAGGGTCGGTCTTTGAAAGTAGTGATATCATTCAACCAGGGAAAGGCAACCATGGTTAATCCTATTAGCCAAGTTAATCACGCGTGCTAATAGTTCGAAAGTTAAATGAAAACTAGAAGATTGCTACTCGCGATAGCACTCTTCAAGTTTTCATTTAACGTCCAAAGTATTATTCGGTGCGATTAACTCGGTTAATAGGATTAACCTTGGCGGCCTTTCCCTGGTTGAATGATATCACTGCTTTCAAGGGCCGACCCTTTTTGGAAACTTGGCGGCTTCTCTTATACCAGTTTTGGTTTTGGGTGGATATCACAACTTTCATAGGCCTGTGAATACAAAGATTCCCATGGTCTAATCGTCACCTCTACCTTTTGTGTCTGGAGGTATTTTATGTCTATACATTTTCTCATTCACAATTTTCACATTTGCCATTGCCCAATTAGCCGTTACATCAGCCAAATTGATATTGTTTGGTTTATTATATGCCCATGTTTCACATGCTTAAGTTTGTTCAATCCCATTTTTGAGCGCACTAGCTGACAAACACTGATTTTCGTTCTCTTCGCTCACTCAATCAGCACGTTCCCCTTCAGTTACCCCGCCCGAGTTTAATTTTAAGACGTTAACCCTTTAAGGGACACATTTACTTCATGACTTTTCTTTTAAGTACCAAGGTCAGTTGCTGAATTCGAACCAGCATACACTTGGTTTGGAGACGAGGACGCTGAATACTGGGCTGTTCATGCTTGCTTTGCTAAGGTTCCGCTCACAAAGCTTGCGGTGAGCCGTTTGACCTAGTTTCTGCTCCATCACGCTGATGTTGTTTTAACCACACAGTCCTGCAAAGGGGTAAAAAAGAGGACAGTGTGTCAAGTTTGTTGATTAATAAGGTTAACCTTGGCGGCCTTTCATTGGTTGAATGATGCCACTACTTTCAAAGACCGATCCTTTTGGAAATTTGGCGGCTGCTCTTATAACAGTTTTCGTTTTGGGTGATATCACAACTTTCATATAAATTACATCGCACAAAACAAACACCTGCCTAATTCATCTACACTTTCACTGGAAAAATGTTGATGTGTGTGTGTGTGTATACTATCTAAAACAAACCCCACAAGGGTAAAACAACCCGCCAAGTTTCAGCCAGTCAAAGTAGTGATATCAGAGCCAAAAAGACTGCCACCAAGTTACTACATTAGTTGCTGACCATTGCTACTATCGGTAGTAATGGTCAAGTTTTTGATTTAACGTGTGAGGTAATAGTCGGTGGGATTAGCTTGGCAACTAATGTAGTAACGTGGTGGCAGCTTTTTTGGCTCTGATATCACTACTTGGATTGGCTAAAACTTGAAGGGTTCTTTCACCCTTGTGGGTTTTGTTTTAGATATCACTTCTTTTGTAGTTTTTTTTGTGGCGTCTTATTTTTGCCACTGCCCATTCATCTACTATCTGGCCAAGTTTGGTCAAAAAATACTGAATCATATTCAAAAACCAAAACTGGTAAAAGGGGCTGCCAAGTTCCGAATGGTTTGGCCCTTCAAAGGAGATATCAACACACCAAAACATTTGCCAAGTTAATCGCACCGCTTAATAATTCAAAGGTTAAATGAAAACTAGAACATTGCTACTTTCGGTAGCAATGTTC
>JAHWFP010135513.1:94167-112030 GCA_023313725.1 Lithobius niger | reverse complement strand
AAGTTTCTTCAATCCAAATTTTGTGCATGTCCATGTTTCACTGAATTAAGTTCCTTCTTTTGTGCATGTCCATGTTTCACTGAATTAAGTTCCTTCAATCCAAATTTTGTGCATGTCCATGTTTCACTGAATTAAGTTTCTTTAAATTTTTGTGCACATTGGCTAACAAACGCTGATTTTCGTCCGCTTCGCTCACTCAACTCAATCAGCACATCCTGTGACTCGAATCTCGGCCCCCCCCCCCGTGCTATTTATTCCTTCCTTTCTAAGTAGCTCCCTTCTAACGATCAATTTATCTATGTTATTAAAGGTGGTAGCCGTTACTGTAAGGTTTGACCTCAACCTTCCATGTCAAAGCCGACAATTTTATTTCTCTGCTGTCTTTCAGTATTTTCCTCTCAAATTTAGTATACAAGCTTTGTTGGACTTGGTGCGCATGTGTACCAACTTTTAATAATTTCCGATTTGTCACATCGGAGATCTGGACTTAGCTGGAATCGTCATTTTACTTCTTGTACTTGTTGGCACGACACGTTTCTTCTACGCTCTCTATAGATCAAACTATTTGTCATATAAAGCTGGTGCTTAGCTTATTTTATAGGTATTTCTCTGTAGATGTGCCCTTTCCATAAGGCCTTTTCTAATTGGTCAAGTGGTTCAGAGGTTAGGGAGCTCTAAACGACCAGAATTAATTTTTGTTTCACATTGTTTTAAACATTGTTATTATGCAACAATGCCAATCATCAAACGCCAGCAGCAAGACGTAGACTGAAGATAAAAGGGTTTGTTTCCATATTGGTTTGTGCAAACCGTAATTGATAAAGATACAAACCATTAAAACAATCTTGATTTAAACTGTATGGTATGCCAAAGTAGCACGAATTAGAAAATAAAAACGAACTCGTTTGATGCTTAAGGTAAGGTTTAACTGGTCCGAAGTCAAAACAGCAAAGGACCACAAATAAACTTTCCTTTAAGTTTTCAGATACTGCAGTATTGCTGTACTGTTTAGTCCACGTGAAACCTAACTGCTGTATCCAACCATTATACACGTAAATACAATTAAAACCAGAGCCCAAATTTCAAACTTTTCATGCCCAAACAAACGAAGAATAATGTAAGGCTACACACTCAACTACTTTCTTGGCAAAATGTTTTTAGTGTCCTTCAGTCAAGTCGTCTACTTTCCGTTCATCACCCTACTGATGATACATATATAATTTTTCAAGATTTTCAAGCACTTTTTTCCAGGCATGGAATTTCATTATTACTTTCCAGGACATATCCAGGCCTTCAAGGACTCGCACGAACCCTGAATTACCTGTAGAGCTGTGCGAAGCACACTGAGACGATTAGTTCTTAAACATTTTCCAGTGATGTCGTTTAGCCAGTAGAATGCACCAGTCATTAGCTGATCTATCGTGTGCAAAAGTACAAATGGTTAAAACATTTGAATACAGCAGTAAGGTTTCATGTGGACTAAACAGTACAGCAACACTGCAGTTTCTAAAACCTTACAGGAAAATTTGTGTTCCTTTGCTGTTTTGATTTTGGATCAGTTAAACCTTACCTTAAGCATCAAACGAGATCATTTTTGCTTTCTAATATATATAATATGCTTAGTTGAGATGAGATGCCACATAGCAAAGCAAATTCTTCATTCATTATGACGGCCAATGAAAATTCTGCAATTAAAGGGATATACCTCCCAGCGCCATTTTTCTCGATCCTCCACATCAAGTACGGCCCCAAAGGTCCATTTCCTTACCGTTAGTCTTTCCCTTGCTAAAAATCCTTTTTTAAATGTGGCGTCTAGAAGATTTTCTGTTGAATATAATGGAACTTTATTTACTAACGACCCGTCACTAAATCATGCATTGCGCGCGTACAATAATCATGACGTTTCATCTCTGTGTGTACATCTACTAATTTTCTAATAATTACCATGAGATCTAAAATCTAATAGACTAATGCGGTAAAAATTAAAATTAATTATTCCAATAGATCGCCGAAGCAAAATTATAAGACACTAGACATTAATTATGATTTTAAAATACGAGAATCATTCCGGTTTGTGACGACACAATCAATGGGTTCACGCTGGCTGGACTATTAGGCGCAATGCCAATTGAGACAGTAGCTACGTTTTCGTTGCTAGGAACGAAGCTACCGTCTCAGTTGACCTTAGCTGTGGTAAATACGCGGATGTGATTGTCGCGTGGGTGTTGTGAGGCAAGCGGAAGGTTATAAGGCAGGCGGTATGTTGCTTTAACTAAACAATGAGGAAACGGCCAATAAAAACGACTCAAATTAACTGAAGGCGGTAGCAATGAAAGAGGGAGAGCAGGTTCATTCTTATCTTGGGGAGGTAGCAAAGAAAAAGGGCGAGCGGCCGACAATGTGAACGGATGTATGTGCTCTGTAACAATCAGTAACGAATGAAAATAATGCTTCAATAATGCTGGTTATTACAGCCGAGTTGAATAGTTTCAAAGTTGGTTGATGAGTAATGATCACTGCATGCACGTGCACGATCGTTCTTGAGGTCTTATCGCACTTGGTATCAAAACGGAGAAACAGGCAGTTCAACCACAATGAGAATAAGAGTGGCCCTCGCCATTGAAAACGCTATTTACTTCCATGAGAAAACAAAACACCAGGGGTTCCAAGGGAGGGGGCGCAGGGATGGGGGGAGGGGTATTAAGACCACACAATGCGGAGAATTCGGAGGGAGGCAAGGGGTCGGGAGAGAGACCGTGTGGGGGGCATGGGGGGGGGATCTGACCACACAATGGGTAGGTTCGGGTAAGACGGAACGGGGGGGGGGGGGGGGTAAAGTATTTCGCTCCGGGGGTACAGCTCGTTCTATTATATTCTTCCATGTTGGCTTTGTCATATTTGTGTGGGAGAGGCAGAAAGGAAATCGCCGATAATGCCTCATTAGTGTTTTGTTTTCATTTATAGAGGTCTTATTGTTACCAACCACTTTGCAAGGTAGTAGTGATAACAGTCGCGCACCGCAACTTAAACATATCCTCTCCTTTCTACGATCTTATTATGTAGACTAGCACCGGTGTAGCTGAAGCTGGTGCCTCTTAGTTTGCCCGATTTCAACATTTCATCCCTCTTCTAACAATGGTAACCATGGAATTTGCTAACAATGTGTTACCGCACGCTCTGACTGATTTCTGTACTCAGAAATATGATCCCTACGTCGCCTCCAGGTCACGTTATTCAAAAGCTTTGTTTCATTGTGAAAGGCTAACAATTTATTAATACCATAGGAGTTATAAATATTTATACAACTGCTATGAAATAAACTTAAAAAGTAACAGCCAAAATTTCAATGAAAACTAAAAACAACATTGTCCCCATCATGAAAGTTCATTGATCCCCCCATCCAATGATTTGTCTATGTGGTCGAAACTTCAATAAGCTTGTGGACTGAACTACTGGTTTATTTCCGTGCAAAGTGACCGACACTTCTGTTCAATGTCCTCATTTGTGTGTTTGTTCGTACGCAATGCCTCCAACCAGCTTCAACGAGGGGTGGCAACAATTCGAAACCCGTGATCGTCGGGCTGAGAGTTGAAATCGGTAAATAAATATCCGCGCGCCCTCTTATTGTTTGATTTCATCCCTCGAATTGCGGGTAAGATCTTAAATTGCTGGCCGTTGGAAAAGCCGGGACGTCGGGAGGGGTGCAAACCATAAATTTGCTGATTTATGAAAGTGTCAACAGTTTTTGTCCTGAGGAAAACTGAACATAAAAAAAGTACGCTAAAAATTAAAAAAAAAAAAAATTCACAAGCCATTAAGTGATGTAAATAAGTAAATGCGCCTCGCCACTTAGTAGCAAATATAATAAACACATACATAATACATACTGTATGGGCTTCATATAGAAAGTTTTGAAGAAAATAGCAAACAAATAAGATTTTTCCAAGGATTGTATGCCCCTCGGCTCGTTGTTGGTGGGGGTGGGGGAGTGCTTGCCGTCCCCCCCCCCCCCCCCCACCCACCACCACCACCACCTCTAGGTAAAATTAGAAGTTGAACGAGAAGTACACTAAGGTACAGGATCTCGCAATAATGTGTTAATTATTGTTATGCTTCGTTATTTTTCCAATTTGTTAAAAGTCAATAACTAGACAAAAACCAAAAAGACGAATTTTAATGAAACAAAACGCTTAAGGAGTAAATGTGGGAAGGGCAGTCGAAAACAAATGTTACGCTTTTGGGTTATTTATTGAAATCCAAATTACCCTAAATATAACATTTTGGCCCTCGAAATTAAAGGAGACTTTCTGCCGGAAAAATGCTAAAATGGTAACTAAGCAGCAAATGCACAAAAGTATTAAAACTGTAAAAAAAAAAAAAATTAATCGCACAACCATTATAGACTAAAAAAAAATTGTTTTACAAGACTATCCGCGCGCACCTGACTCCTTTTTCATTTGTCCTTGTTTCCATGTTATTCGGTAAAGGTGAAAGTTCCAGGCGTGTTTAACCTGAAAATGTATAAAAAAGACACGTATTCCGAAACGCTGGCCTTAGTACTTGACATGAACTCGAGAACGTGGTATTCTCGATGGTATTCTGTAACCTTGCTTAAGTCGAGCACTGACTCCAATCCTGAGTAACTTAAACCCGTACTTGAGAATGGTATTCTGAACGAAAACCGGTGCTCAAAGTCAAGTTTCAAGCACGGAATCTCGAGAAAGGTACGAGGTATGCTCAGGTCTCCCCTTTAGGATGAAGCGACTTCGCTGCTAAGCCGTTGTGCATTTTGGCAGCCCTACGCATGGCGGAGCAATTGCGGTTACGATTACTAGGTTTTCCGTATGGTGGGCATTTCGTCACTTGGAGAGAACAAAAGATACATCCTTCTTTGGTTGGAGTGCAGAGACCAAAGTAGTATGCAAATGTATGCGTTAAGGTATACACTGATAGCAAATTCATAGTGAATAAATTCGTATTTATCATGTTTTTACAGCTAGTTTTTCTCTTTTTTTTAAATTTTATTTCCATAGTAATCAATAGTGTACATAAACACCATGAAGGCTTCTATGAAATCAATCTTAGCAACATGAGTAGATGGCAATACATGCATAAAAAGGAAATCTGTATTAACATAATAGGTCTAGAATTAAAACGTAAATACAAAATATTATATAAATGATAGACAGCTTTTTAATTCGACGTGTCACACGTCGAATTAATGCGGTTGTGGCCAAAAAACGGAGGTACCCATTTTACGTCAGCGACATCTCCTCAAAAGCCAGGCACATTTGTTCAATTCTGATCCGGCGAAATTCAAGTATGTTGGTGGGACACTTGCAGTGCGCAAGTACAAAAGGTATTATGCTCAACAGAATATACATACGCCGTTTGAAGTATGATAACCTCTAAACAGGTCCTTAAGTGAAAAACAGTCACCCGATAGTATACGATCTGTGAATGACGTCAGCGAAATGTCATCGTAAAGGTGTGCGCTCATACGAAAAATTGCGGCGTGTAACTGTGCATTTCGGCAAGTCAGCTCTTCTAATTGCGGTCGGTTAGAGACTAAGCACGGACATCGAGATGGCTCGTCTCTTATTGCGAAGTACAATACAAAGTGAGTCGTCACTTACCTTTAGCGGTAATCTGGATAGTATGCAGAATTTTTACGGTAGAATCTGGACGGTACATTGAATGTGAGGCGCGCATAGCCTCGCTGCTTTCCGGGTGCGATATATTACAGTATTTTACAGGGACGACACTAGAATCACTTTATTGGGGAGGCGGCAGTGGGGCAGCAATTTTAGCCAGGGGGGCGAACTGAAAAATTCAACTTTAGCGGTCTCCCCCCCCCCCCCCCAAAAAAAAATAACACTCTTGTAATTCTTTCTCACACCGAACGTTCTTAACTGCTTCATACCCTATTTTTTGGGGAACATTTTTAAATCCAGCTGTAAAAAAGATGATCTTTCAACTCTCACAATAACAACTGGGCACTATTGATGTAACCTCAAGTCCTTGTCGCTTTGAAAGAAACTAACGTAGTTTTCTTAATAAATAACCAGAATTTTCATCTTTTATACGTTTTATTTTGATCTGATGAGTGAGGGGGGGGGGTGGGGGGCGGCCAAAAATGTGGTGGGGCGAGCGCCCCCCCTTAGCGTCGTCCCTGGTATTTTATTACGCTTATTTGTGGTGTTGTTTCTTATTGAAAGAGTAAACAAAGTGAATGATGTCCTATTTTTACGGTGGCGGACTGGCCAGGGAGGGAAGGGCGGAATATTTCTCCTGGCCTTGAATTCTCCGATTTTTTTTTTAAATCCATAACAGGAAGACTCGCGCAAGTTTTATTGGTTCGATATTAGCTTTACCAACAGATTTAAAGTTACAAATAATAATAAAGATAATTATAAAATGCTAGTAAAACAAGTACTTTGTATTGAGTAACCTAACAAAAATTGCCGCATGAAATTGCAGTGTTATATTCAATGTCGAATTTGTCACAATTTTCGTGTGAATATTTTAACTTTACACCTAAAAGGTGTAAATTTTAAAGTAGTCAACCTCACGTACCCTCAGCACAATATGACTTCTCCACCTCCCCCCCCCCCCCTAAATTACCTGCTGAATTTACTGAAAATATGATGTTCGAAGATTTAAAAAATCTAAAAGTCGGATGAACAAGAAGAAAGGGAATGGGAAACTGTAAAACAACGAAGCTTTCAGTTTATTTTTTATTTTTTGTAAGAAAACCAATATCAGCGTCCGATGAAAACTTATCTGGTCAGTGATTGCATCGTCGCACACAAGATTCTGGCTCATTTGCCGTATCGTAGTAGCAAAAGTTACGAGACAATTTTTTTTAATATAATGTGCAATATAGTAGATATTCTTCAGTATACCACGCATTCAGATTTGTTAGCACTGTCCTGTTGGTGTGTCTGCCGTTACAACTGCTTACATCAATTACACATTTTTCTTTATTCTGCCATACAACACGTCGAATTACTAATGCAGTGTAGTGCATCTTGTTTAAGTTGTCATCACCCAACACCTAACTTTCTTGTTTAATTCCGTGAGTATTTTTCAGTGGTCCACATTTATTTAGTTATATTTTAAAGACTTCTAATAAATAGCTTAATATTCTAATGTTTACGTCCATAATTGCGTGTACCAGTTTTGGCTTAAAGTAAGCTGTATTTGTGTTAAATTGCTTGCTGCTAATTCTTTTTCTTGTTTCTTCTTCATAAAGAACAAGAAAAGTTTTCACTATTTTCGTGCATCCACGCGATGGCTTTTGCAAAATTTTTGTAAGTTTAAGCGACTGTGTCAAACCGCTACGACGGGGGAAGAAATGGAAAAGAAAAATGCATCTGCAGTATTTTCATACGTTAAAACTAATGTTGCAGAACTGGGTCATACAGGAAAGCTAACATGGAGGCAGGCAACAATCACATAATTTCGTAATTGTTAAGAATTTAAGTTTTTTCGTCGTGTTACATACATATGACGAACTTATTTTAGTTAAAAGGAAGATCTGTGAGTGTGTTTAAGTACCGGTATATTTATCATAGAGTTTTGCACATAGATTCATTTGTAAGGAAAAAAGTAAAGTTTTGAATAAAGACACTCTAGATAAAATCCACAGGCCTTATACATTAATACATCAAATCATTATATACAACACCATCAAAATTATTATTTTCTCACCTAAGACGTAATATTTCAACTTTCAGTTCAGTGTAAAGGCATTTATATTTAATTACAACGTTTACGTAAAGTATAGCACGGGTAGCAAGCAGATTTTGGCAACACTGCAGTATTTGAAACCTTAGAGGAAAATTTATTTGTGTTCCTTTGCTGTTTTGACTTCAGACCAGTTAAATCTTACCATAAGCATCAAACGAGTTCGTTTTTGTTTTCTAATTCGTGCTACTTTGGCATACCATACCATGCAGTTTAAATTAGCTTGTTTTAATGTTTTGTATCTTTAACAATTACGGTTTGCACAAACCAATGGAAACAAACCCTTTTATCTTCAGTCTACGTCTTGCTGCTGGCGTTTGCTGATTGGCATTGCTGCATAATAACAATGTGTAAAACAATGTAAAACAATCAATCCTTTAGAGCTCCCTAACCCCTGAACCACTTGACCAATTAGAAAAGACTTTATGGAAAGGGCATATCTACAGAGAAATACCTGTAAAATGATCTAAGAACTAGGTGTACAGGACAAATAGTTAGATATGTAGAGAGCGTAGAAGAAATGTGTCGTGCCAACAAGTACAAGAAGCCAAAAATGGTCCAGATCTTCGATCTGTCAAATCGGAAATTAATGAAAGTTAGGACACATGTTTACCAAGTCCAATAAAGCTTGTATACTAAATTTTGAGTGGAAAATATTGAAAGACAACAGAGAAATAAGCGTATGGTTTTGGAAGGACGTTGTGTAAGTATTCAATCTTCGAGTATAAGTTAAAATCAAGAAATTGTTTAGGACTAAAAATTATGGTGTTTAAAGGGTTAAGGTAATGTTTAAATTTTTACATAACTGCAAAATTAAAATAGGGACTTCCGCTTTGGTAATGCTAACAAACGTGACATTTTTGTGTAAAATATATTTTTTTTAAACATTGCCCATCATTCGTAAGCTGGGTGTGCGCATGAAGTTAAATGTATTATTTTAGTTTTAAAAAATCTGTTGTTCTCGTGATGTAATATTGCTGTTACTGACGGTGTCTTTTTTCATTTCCCTTTCTTTCGTGAAGTTCGCTTGTCCATCTTGCCCAACTCTAATTGGCTTGCAGACCGTACAGTACTCGGCAGCTTCAGGCGTTATTTCTTTAACCTGTAAGCGCAAAACCAAAGCGAAATCTTGAATCATCTTGTCCGGTAATACAAACACCGTTTACCATATATCATTCTAGCCAACACTAAGGAGAGTAAGGGAGAGCCATTTTCGAGAAGGTGCATTGTGTTACTAACATTTGCCATATGAAGTTTTTAAAAATACCGCCAAGAGTGAGATACGAATGGTTGTGGCAGTTTGCAACAGCGCAACGTCTATTTGCTGAAATCTTTGAACTCCACTGTGGGCCGGCTTAAAGTAGCACTATCACCGATTGAAAGCAGACGAATTCTGACAACATCTAGCGCTGTGTAGTACCATCTAGTGTTCGCTTGCACCAAGCGAAGGAATATATAACGGCATTTCTTTTAACGAAACAAACAAGCCACGACATCCTTAATTATTGAGTGAAAATGTGGTTCATCCTCGTGCTCCTACGAGCAAGCTATAAAGGTTAACAATACCAATGTCGCTAGATGGTGCCACGGTATTTTCGTTCGCATTTCAATCGGTGATAGTGCCACTTTAAGCTAGGATTATGAGCGCTATATTGTATGTGTTTCTGCGGTTCTTGTTAAAGCGGTTGGCGCTATTTGCGCTAGTATCCCTTCTGTGGTGTTATGACTGAACGAGTTAATTACTGCCCCCTGGCGGCACCTGGCATTTCTCTCACCGGAAAAGCATCAAGCTGACCGGCCTTTTACTGCAGTGAGGAACACAGGTTCAATCTAAGTTGGCCTTGGTATGAAAGTGAGAGGTTAGTACTGAAAGCTCAAATGGGTGAGTTGTAGTTCTTTACGTCAATAGGATTTCACAGAAGATTACAATTTTTAACTGCAATTTTGACAAGGAGGCTCAACTAATAATTTTCCAACTAACAGAAAAAAAATTATTTAATCTTGCCGACTGGTCAAACATTGGGGGTGTAACCCCTCCTCCCCCCGCCCCCCCATTCCCTCACATAAAATTCATCCCTGCGGAAAAGTCGCATATCTTTGTTTGAGAAAGACAGCATTCAGTGTGCAAGAGTCATGCAGTAAGATAATTACGGTGAAACCTGGGATGATAAAAGATAAATGATAAACCGTTCATAGGGTAAGCAGATTCACGATGTGAGGCGTTCCAGCTGTGAGACTTCTGCTTTAGGAATGAGAACCTTAGTGTGACGAGTAGATTAACACATGCACGGCTTCAATTAAACTGTACAAACTGTTCCTATTCCCATTAGAGGCAAACGTTTGAACAAATATTCCAATAGCTATTTACTTGTAGAAATTGATGGTTACATCGATTTAATTTTTAAGATTAGCAGCAGCCTTTTGTTAATAATGATCTGAACGCCATTGCGTAGTGGTCACGTTGGATTTGCTGACAGCAGGAGTGATGGATTGTCAGGGCCTCCATTAGAATCTCCATCCGACGAGCAGGAAGTGGGGTGGTGCCATATTTCTTCTCTTTTAAAAATTGTTGTTTTAATCTTAAATTGCTGTGTTAATATTTTTTGAGCGTACAATAATTTTGTAAATAAAATAGATTGTGGGATTGGCCTCTCGCGAATCTCGTTCAGACGAGAACAGGAAGTTAGTGGACACCGTGTTGGCATTACAAGGCACCGGAAGGAGTATGCAAAGAGAGTTGGTTTGGAATGCATTGTTTCTAGTACAGTTGCAACCCCCTGGTGAAACCAATTAAAACCGCGCACAGCCAAATTGTCAGTCGAGGCAACAAGGTTCAAATTTCAACTTTTCGCTGGCAAAAGAATTACACCTTGTCCTTGCCCGTTGTCATTGTTGCCTTCCAAATTTTGAAGTTTCATTGTTTAATGAATGCCTTTCTGTGTCCATCCCCCAATCCCAAACCTTTTGCCTAAGCGAAATATATATTATTTCTCACATTATTGAAAAAAGCAAAAATCTAGTTTTTAGGTAATGATTTTGTGATTCTATTGCTGGTAATCTACAAATTACTCATAATGCATCGTACGGTGAACATAACATTGTTTTAAGTTTCGCATTAAAGTTGACGTGAAGCACCGTAGTGACTTAACATGCACAAAGTTTGTCACCCGTTCGTATGTGGTAACAGAGAAAGAAGACCAGTGTTTGAAAAAGTGTAAAAAAAATTATGCCCCTCTCCCCCAAAATAAAGAACACAGGAAGAATTGTGTGCTATGTACATGCACCGCCACTGTATGGGTTGATTTTTCCGTTTGCTGATTCTGGCTGTCGCAGCTGCCAGGAAAAAAAAATCAACAGACATGGTCGCCCATTATTATTTTACAACTCTGGTTGAAGTTAATGTACTTTGAGAACTATGCTTTTGTCTTTTTAGGAGCACTTTAAAATTGCGCGAAAAAAAACTGAACTTTTGGGAGTCAGTGCCAGACCACGTCACTACTGTACAAGTTTGGTTTTCATAAGCAACTGCAAAAACGTCTAGTTTTCTAATTGTTTTAATGGTTTTGCCATCCTAGTACTCTATTTTCATCATTTTGACAAAGACTTCCATTGGTGGAAAAGCTAAATCAATTACATGCAGTTATGAGAACTTATTTAGTGAAAAATTTAACCATTTGGCTAACTGCACTATAAAACAGATTATTATCTCATAGTTCTGCTGTTGGAACCATTCAGGGTATCAGCTGTAAGAAAAAAAACTGTAAAAATGTTTAGTTTAGAACTAAGTTTATTAAATGAAGTTACAACCGTTTAAAATTTTTATTTAAGGATTAAATTTCTCTGAAAAATGCAGCCGAGTATTTCAGATCGGTATGAAATTTATTGGCGCAAGATCAGAGCAGCAAAAAGTAGTATGGGTTGACCTCTGAAAGCTTGCGATAAGTTGATGACAGCATTTACAACTTTTGTGCATCAACCTGCCTTCCTGCTTTTTTTTTTTTAATCTAAGGGTATCTGATACCGATACTTATATCGGGACTAATACGTGGGTATAAGATTGGATGGTTCATATTTCTGCCGATACCTTACTGAGTATCGAATTCACTAACTTCAAACTTTTAAATTCAAACTTTTATATTCACCAAGTATCAAATAAGCTATAACTTCAAACACCTCGAAATACACGAGCTGGTGGCCTCACAAGTGGCGCCATCATGACACCAAGCAGCAAATTTCCAAACTGACGAGGATTTGGAGACATTGTCAACAGATGGCGTGGCGTAGCAAACGTGACGATTGCTAGTTGTGCTGATTTTTGAGGACATAAGAATAAGGGCCCCGCCTTAATTTTTTTCTTTTTCTTAAATGAAATAAGAATTTTCTGCTGAATAAAGTTTTTCTCTTTCTTCAAACAAATTGGAAGCCTTTTTTGATGTAAAGGCGTCTCCCAGAGTGCGACACCCCAAAATTGTTACGGGAAAAAATTGTTTAGCTGATGACTTAAAGCAATTATAGCGCAACTAGAAGCGCATCGAAGAAGGGCCGTTATTCTTCTGGTAAGCCAATTTTCGTGGAGCGTTGTGGAATGGAAAGCCAACACGGCCTTTACTTTAAGAGGCTTTGTGTGTCCGAGGCCAGAGAGATAAGAATCTCCTCGAGAAAAATTCGATGCTGCACTAGCAATGTAAAGCAATAATTGAATAGGCACTAATTGCCAGTAGTGCAAGCTGCACAATATCCCGGCATCTCTTTCTAAATGCACAGGGGTGGTGTGAGGTCAGTCTTGAACCTGGAACCCCCGGCACATGACATGCAGAACTTCAGTTTTGTCTGATGGCCATGATTAGAAATGCTGATGGTGATGACAGAATGACGAGATAAACAAATGATGGTGGTGGAAAATGATGTAATTCCTATGTAGTAAACCTTGGCTAGCAACCTTGAAGCACCAGTCTGCGTTTATTAAATCCCAGAGTTTACACATTACCAATTCAGACCACTGGGGGCTTTTGGACAATTAGCCCATAAGAATAACGTTAGGACCAAAACAAAAAAAAATTCTAGCAGCAAAACTACTTGCTCTACAGTAAAATGAACAAAAAAAGTCACCTATTTTTTTCATTCAAGTTAAGCACTCAAAAAACTGAAAAGATTCCATGGATAGAACAGCCCCTGTGTGGTTCCAGCATGTTTAGTAGTCCGGGTGAAAATAGCATGGATTTTTGATGCAATGTGAACAAAATGAATTTAAAAAAAAATTAATGAAGCTTTCTTTCAAAAGGTGTTCTTGGTATGTGAGAGATAAGACATCAAGCTTTACGAGTGAAAAAAAAATGGTCTCGATTGAACAAATGTAGCTGGTTCTACGTCATTTTAAAACTTTTTTTTATAAATTCTAGCAATGGAGGTTTAGGCCTAACTGGTTGAAGGACAAGCTATCCCTTTGCTCTTGCAGGGAAGCCAGACTGTATCAGACAAGGAGTCCTGATTCCTGGTAATAAGTTACAAAAAACCACTAGTTGGGGGAATATCTATATTGCACACTGCACGGTTTAGCCACCATCAGTGCTATAGCTAGGTCAGGTTAAAAGGGTTAAAGGGTTTAACGAGCGTTAACCACTCCTGGTCATCTGCCCGAAGCCCTAAGGCCCTATGTCTGCAACAGCCAGATTCCCAGGCGGTCACCCACCCAAGTATATAATAGGTCAGGTAATAAGTTTGTAACAATGCTACAAAATTTATTTTATTTGCAGGAAGGAAAGGAAATGGCTGCCAACAATGGTTACTGGGGCCAAACAACATCAACTCTAGATTGGTGTGAAAAGAACTATGAAGTATCCTATTACATTGCAGAATTCTGTAAGTACACTATGACTTCAGGTGATGTTAAGTGTTAATAACTTGCCAAATTTATGCTTAATTCGTGTGTTTCTATATAGGGAATACCATCAGCAATTTGGTGATGATTCTCCCACCAATTTGGGCTGCCTACTCAGCATGGAAGGACAAACTAGAAGCCCATTATTTACGGTGCCATCTCTTATTAACACGTGAGTAGAATTTTGTACCTTTGATTATGGATTATTGTCCCGAGTAAGGATTTTACTAAATTAAAGGTGCTGCCTGCCAAGCATGTCGCAATGGTATCTTAGTGTACATGAAGATCGTGGAACAAAGCACTATCACGTGATACTATACAATCTAGCATTTGAACATATCGAAAGCTTCGCTCTCCCTGTTAATTTGCAGCCAATAAAGTAAGATAAATAGTCGACTATTGCCTAAATAGATTTGCTGACTAACCTGTTAGCACATGAAAATCAGACCACCTTAAAAATCCTTACAAGGTGGGCACATTTTGTAGTTAACTAATTACTAAGTTGAGCACTGTATCATATACACTAGAACGGGGCTTTAATACTGTCCAGCACTCCTTGTTCCTAACAGAACTCTTTATAAATTCGTAGCATAACTTAACTGGACTTGAGATAAGACGAGATCAAAGTAAAAATGTGATGAGACAAGACGAGAAGAATATTTTGAGCTTAAAAAGTTAAAACTAGACAGAATATGCAAATGCTTTTCTCAACCGAATTCATAGGCACTGGTGGGAAGTTTACATTAAATGACTGGAGCAATGAGGTTCTGCAGGGAGGAAGTACTCGTTTGTATTAACCTTAGGCCCATTGATAGTAAAACACACGACTTGCTTAGGTATGTACTTGTGCTGCTAGCTTGTGCTTGTGACTCCTTCATTTTCATGAAGACACCAGCAAGAGTCAGAAATAGTTGCCAATATCAAGAAATAAAATAATCAGCAAATCGTATATTTTATCCCAAGAATGATTTTAGGATGAAGCTTTGAAGGTTAAATTCGTTTGTAAATTTGTCTAGAAAAAGTATCATTATGCTGCCCACAAAGAGTCATGTAAAAGGAAAAAAGGTGAAGTTTATTATTAAATGAGCCTGACTGCCATAACCATGTTTCCTGCTTCTGAGCATCTGCTCACTGCTAGCACATAGAGTGCCTACAGTGCATTACGGTGACACTATAGGTGCTTCATTTCGATATCGATATAGTTTCAGCATTATTGAGCTTCAGCAATTCTGAGTGTCATATTGATATAGTTTCAGCATGATATAGTATCAGCATTACTGAGCTTAAGAAATTTTGTGTGAATTTTGTGTGAATTTTGTGAAATTCATTTGAATAATAAATATTCTTTATTCATATTAGAGGAATTTGTCTATAGTTTCTCTTTTAAGAAATTCTGAGCTTCAGAAATTCACTTGAATATTCTTTGTTCATTAGAGGATTTTGTCTATAGTTCACTTTTGCAATGTATTTTGGTCTAGTAATAAAGAAAAACCAACGTTCAGGTGTGGGCGCATTTCCTTTATAAAGAAAAAAGTGCCCTTAATATTGTCGATTTTGTGTTGCTAGCTAGCTAGCTAGCTACGGTGACGGTTGCCATGTTTATTCCCATTGGGTAAAAACAATGTTGTGGTGGCAAACAAAGTAGTGTGGGAGCTATGGTTAGCAAATGGAAGGAGGTGGGATGGTACAGCTTTGAAAAACAATCCTCTAACACATTTTTAGATATTTAACTCCTATGTAGAGTGTACTGAGTATGATGCTGAAGAATTTTATTTTATTACCTCCTCCCCCCACCCAATTTACCATTATACAGATTAAATTCGGAAAGTAATACGCTTAAAGGTGCATGGTTTTGTTTTACTGATTGTTGGTTTCCTTGTGTAATAGTTTTGCTACATTCAGTCAAACTTGTATGTATGTGAATGTTGAAAATGCTGTTGGTTATGGAAAAAAATAGATCAGAAATGCTAGGGAGCAAATGGTAAGTTGGTGATGGTAGTTGCATTACACTATATGGACACTGGCGATTCTGTAAAAAATCGAGGACCATACTAGTGGTCCACCCACCAAGTTCAATAATTGTCATACTACATTGTAATTTCTTTGTAAGAAAGTCATTGTTTAACTCCTGCATTGTTGTTGCATGGCCACTAGCTTTTGGCACTTTTAACAGAAACCAGAGCTGAGTATATTTCACGATGGTGATGATAAATACCTATGCGGTGAAACAGCTTGAAAATTGGTGAAAATAGTGTGATAAAAGTGTGTGAAGATCGTTAATTTCAACTGACTACTATATACTGACTACTGTAGCTTTTTGACGCACACCCAGCGTTAGCCATGGCGCCATATATACTGACTACTATGTACTGACTACTGACTAATTCCGCTCATATAAAATAAATTAGGTGACAGATACGAATGAAATTTGGTATTCAATTTTAACTCCAATACATGCCTTTTACGGTTTGACGTTTGGGGAGACATTAACTAAAAATATTGCAAACATTTGTAATACTATTTTTTTGTGTGTTGGGAAAATGCCACCGGTGATCAAAATAAGCATTACTCTTTATTAGTAAACGCACAACAATGCAAACAGACTGTCAGAAATAATCTGCAACATAACATTGTCGATAAAATGGAAGCACTACTTGTTTGTAGTAGGGCGCATTTCGGCCTACTAAGCTCTTAATAAATCCGCAGTCCACTTTACTTATTAGTGATGGTTAATGCAAATCAGCAAACGCTTTAATTCATAAGATTGAATTGCTCTTTCCAGCAAAACTAAAAAAAAAATTAATATCTCCGTTCGTATTCAATATTTTTCGATCAAACTTGGCCAAATGGTAGATAACTGGGCAGTGGCTAAAATAAAATGCCACCAAAAAAAAAAAACTACAAAAGAAATGATATCTAAAACAAAACTCACAAGGATGAAAGAACCCGCCAAATTTCAGCCAATCAAAGTAGTAATATCAGATCCAAAATGGTTGCCACCAAGTTGCTACATTAGTTGCCAAGCTAATCCCACCGACTATTACCTCACACGTTAAACCAAAAACTTGACCATTGCTACCGATAGTAGCAGTGGTCAGGTTTTTTATTTAACCTTTGATCTAAAACTCGGTGGGATTAGTGTAGCAACTTGTTGGCAGCCATTTTGGCTCTGATATCACTACTTTGATTGGCTGTAACTTGGCGGGTTCTTTCACTCTTGTGGGTTTTGTTTTAGATTAATAAATTAAAAAAAAACGCTTGATCTCCTGTCGAGAATAAGTGCCAGAGCGTTGCTCCGCCAGCACGACTACATCACTGGGTATAAACAGATCTATACAGCTCGCTAAAGAAAATCTGCAAATGTAAGTGTTTGCACACAGGTACTGTGGTGTGGAGAAGTATTTTTTGCTAAAATGGGACTTGCAGCTACAGGCAGCTGGGTCTGAAGTGGCGTGTAAGTGCAAATTCCGTGTTGCAACCATTGTTTTAATTGTCATCCAACACAATATGCTCAATTGTGACACGCCTATTGTTTCAGTACTTAATTGTTGAAATGCAATATTGTTGCAAAAAGGTGGCTTATAATCACATTGGGGAAAAAATGCAGATTGCGAGCATAAGATCCAATCACGTAGAAAAACTGCATCAAAGTAGCGATCTGCTGCCCTACCAAAAATAAACCAACACCAAGATTAGGCTAAGTAATTATTTAGTAGGCCTAATTATGTTACATTGCTTCTCGCTACACACTTACATTGCCGTACTAAACTTGCTGACATTGTTAGAGAGTACGTAGGTCAGTTGCATTTGCCTTCATTTCACCAAGCAGAGGTCAGTGTTTAACTGTGTAACAAATATGAAAACAAATACAAATATGTTATAGATGAAGGTACAGATAGTTGTGATAACCACCCAAAACCAAAAATAGTATAAGCGAAGCCACCAAATTTTCAAAAAGGTCTGGCCTTAAATCAAATAGTAGTAATATTGTTAACCCAAGATAAGGCCGCCAAAGTTGACCCTATTAACCAACTAACTTGGCACATTTGCCATTTTTTTTAATGTACTTGACCCATTGTCTCCACTCTCGCTATGGACATAATGAACTCAAGGGTGCAAACATGACAAATCTCAACAAAGGAACGACCCTTCTGGGGGGGCCCCCCCCCCCCCCCCCGGGGGGACAGGAAGAAAAGAAGAACAAAAAGAGAGAGGTAGGAGAGAGCAAGAACAAAG
>JAHWFP010135513.1:39346-78313 GCA_023313725.1 Lithobius niger | reverse complement strand
CCCCCCCCCCCCCCCCCCCCCCCCCCCCCCGGAGAAATTGACAGCGCCAGTTACTTTCCTAAGACGACAAAACACCGGGAAAAGCTAAGTTTGGAAAATGCAATTATCGTGCAGCATGCACGGGTCCAGCTAGTATGATCAATTGTTCATCTATACAAAGCAAATTTAGTAAAATGTCGAGCTACAATTGATTTTGCATCGTTGCATTGTAACACAGTGACTGCAAGAAATTTCGAGAAGTACGATTGCATTGCCAGCACGAACTCAAGTATTGGAAACACCTCGTATGATGACAGATGCTGGCTGTGTTTAAATGAAATGTGTAATAATTTGTGCAAATGATGAGCTATGGTCTTTGGTCTAATAGATCAGCTGTTAAACGAGTGAATTGATCGTCAGGTGACTATCTTTTGAAGATTTATGTTTTTTGAATCTTGTTTTAATCTTTATTAAACTAGCATTAAAGTAGGTATAAGTATTTTCATCAGTAGTACAAATGTTTGAGGAAATGTATCTTGCTCATGAGAATTTACACTTAGGTGAGTTCAGGGATTGAACAGAAATATGTTAGGATGACTTTTGGGAGAAAGTTTTCACTATCGGTGGAGAGATATGGTAAGGGGTAAATTAACCCCTGGGAAAGCGAAACCTGAGGTGGTCGAACCCTGGGGGTTTTGAGGAAACCCCCGGGGATTTTGAAAAGTTGCAAGATATTTGAACTTGTACACAGAAACCACTTTAGTGACTGTTTTCAGATTTTTTTGGTTTCACAGTTGAGTATTGAAGTTTGTAGTGGGTTGGTGGACTGGTTTCAACTAGCCAATGGTAAGCTGTTGAATGTTCGCTATTTCCATTGAGACAAGTACCGCATAACTTAAGTGTCCTTTTCCTAGCGAGGGGGTGCCACTTACAAAAAGTGTTAAAAGTCGTCATCACTTGTGGTGAACATACCAGCCTGCCGACAGATAGTGTCGGCTTGAAGGGGTGTACTTGAATGTTGATGGTGAAGGTGGTAATTTTTTTTCTGGACTGTATACATAGTTACATAGAGATACGCAGTCATCGTTAAAAATCAGCATTTATCAATTAAACATTATGGTCCCAAATTATACTTAGTCATTTGAGGAAATGTATCTTGCTCATGAAAATTTACACTTAGGCGAGTTCAGGGATTGAACAGAAACATGTTAGGATGACGTTTGGGAGAAAGTTTTCACTATCGGTGGAGAGATATGGTAAGGGGTAAATTAACCCCGGGGAAAGCGAAACCTGAGGTGGTCGAACCCTGGGGGTTTTGAGGAAACCCCCGGGGATTTTGAAAAGTTGAAAGTGGTGAGATATGCTCTTGTGCAAGTCGAGGGGAAGGAACCCCTGGGGTTTTGGTTAAAACACCCTCGGATGTCAATCAAACTACCCAAGATTAACTCTAGAGGAAACTAAAGTGGAAGTTCATGTGATATTCTACGTCAAAACAAAGCTTATCAAGCACTGGAATAGCGTTGATTACGTAATCCTTCAAGCTAATTTTTGTGTAGTAAAGGCAGCAATAAAAATTCTTGTTGTTGCACATTTTTCTGTCAAGCCTCACGTCATTTCTACTGAACAGCGTTGTATCGGATTAAGCTGGGTCATTCAAGTTAGGTTTCGACTGGGTCGGCCAGTCAAAGGGTCTGAACGTCTGAATTTTTTTTTGACCTAATTGTTGCATTTATTTGAAGCATGACAGTAAAGCAATGGGTTCACAACATAGAAACCTGTACCGTAATTACAGGTTTACTTTTATTTATTTATTTTATAAAACCAGTGAAACTAATTCAAAAAAGTTGAAGCGTAGACAGTAAAATGTAATGCGCTACTTCTAAAATAAGTAAAATCCATAAAAAAAACCTAAGGTGGCGTACTAACATAACTTTTTAAGTAACACACATTTTAAGTGACGCCTCTTTCTGAGGTTCGGCTCCAACGTCACTTTATACTTATATCGTTTCTTTTATTGTTTCATTAATTTAAAGGTATAAAAGCAACACTTATGCTGAACATCAGGAACCAGGATTCACTTAAAACCTGTGTTAGTACCACACCTTACTCAGTTTTTTCTTGTGGCACTGATTTTAGGGATTTTATATGGAATGTCAGATCCTGTTGTCTAGGCGTTAACTCTTAAAATTTTTGTGTCTGAAGTTACCTGTTTGGTGTAAGTTGTGTAAAACACTGGCATCTATCGATGTAAAACGGAATATGATAGTAATGAAAGGTTACAAGGTAATTATTCAGAACAAAAGAAATAAGTCAAGTCGACTTAACTTACGTCGACTAGAACTCGTGTCGCTTTAGGACAAAGGTGGATACATGGACATTCTAGTTGGGGTGAGTTAGAACAACATGGTACATGGTAGTTTCTGCGAAGGTGATAATAACAACAACCAAAACCCATCCCTGTTCCTAGGTCCCATTCAGCTAGCTGGGCTTTCGTCTTCCGGTGTGCGCTCTTTTCAACCAATAATAGCAAAGCTGTCCTAAGAGCGACGTTGAAAACTGGTGTTAGGTGGTTACATGAAGGTTCTTAAAGTGCTTCAACTCCTTATGTTGATGAGTTGGTTTGAGATAAAGCGACTTGAAGGTAGTTTTAGATGGTTTATGGACATTCTTAAAGCACTATAAGAGCTAAATTGATGTAACTTAAGTAGTCTTGAGCTAAAGCGATTAACGAACGTCTTTGTATACCTCCGACAATGTTAAGAAAACAATATGGTCTGAAAAGACATAAGTATTGCATACAACTCGATTGAAAATGTTTGTACATTCATAGAAAAACATTTAAAACTTTAGTTTCATAATTTTTCCTTCTTCAGCTATTGTAACCTATTGTAACCTATTAATCATAAAGGACATTTTACCCTGCCCCTGCCTTGGGTAGAATTTCCCCTCAACTTTTAAAGAATAATTACCTCGGGGTTATTTTCCCCGATGCATAGCTCACCACATCATTTTCCCCTGGGATAATTGGGAGGTGGAATACTTTCCCCAGGGGTTTCAACTCTATACTTTCCCGGGGGTTCAGCACAAAATTCCCGGGGTTCGACCACTTCAACTTTTCCCTCTCCTTCTGTTTTCCCCCTGACCATAGCTCACCTTTTTGCAACCCCAGGGTTTTTTTGCCCAGGGGAAACGAAAACCCCGGACCATATCTCTCCACTGTATATGACTGCAAATACAGGTAGTGTAATAACTGTATAGTTGAAGTCATACAATTGGTTGTTTGAATGGGAAAACTTAGGGAAATTTTGTAAACACACACTTGATGTAAGTAACTCGAAGTTAAACCACTCTTTGAAGAGTGGGAAGCTTATGAGGTAGCCACCTCTAATTGCAGCCTTCACGCCTAAGGGTACGCGTGCAGTGTGGGAGGTGACGTCCAGCCCTTGTCACCCCTCACTCATAAACTTCCTTTCCTAAAAGTTCACAACAATAGTAGTACCAGCTACCTTAGTGAAATAAATAGAGATGCAAACTTATTTACGTTGCCGTTTGGACTTATATGTCAACTGCCTGAGCGGGAAATCGAACCCACGACCCAGTGGCGAAACTACAATGCTGCAGCACCTGCACTCGCAGGGGGGGGGGGGGTGCAGAGAAGCTGGGGGCACAAATGAAATGGAGAAAAATTCTACGTGTTACGGAACTATATAATAAAACGATTACTGAAACAGTATATTTAATACTTACATTAATTGTATCGAAAATATATTAATAATTTAAAGCATGTGTTCTAAATTTGAATACACTGTAAACGGAAGAAATAGTCATCTTACCTTTACAGTTAAACTAAATCTTTCAGCTAACGTTTACGAATGTATAGAGCGGTACGTTGCCAGAATCATTACATGTTTAAAAAGTACGTTAACTACGTGTCTTTGCCAAATATTGTGGTTGACGTTCACCAAACGGATATGCTTGTTTCAATGAATTTGAAGAACGTATCGCATATTTGAATGGCTTAACCTTTACTGATCTACTAACGAAACTAAGCCAACTTCTGTGACTGACGGTGGAGAGATATGGTAAAGGGTAAATTAACCCCGGGGAAAGCGAAACCCGAAACCTGAGGTGGTCGAACCCTGGGGGTTTCAGTTAAAACACCCTCGGATGTCAATCAAACTACCAAAGATTAACCCTAGAGTAAACTAAAGGGGGAACTAATTGTGGTATTCTAAGGCAAAACAAACGTTATCAAACGCTGCAAAAGCGCTGATAATTCTTCACGCTAATTTTTGTGTGGTAAAGGCAACAATAAAATTTTTGTTGGTGTCCGGCCTTCTTAGCACATTTTTCTGACAAGCCTCGCGTCCTTTCTGAACAACGTTGGATCGGGTTACAGCCGGATCATTCAAGTCAGGTTTCGACTGGGTCAGCCAGATGAAGGGTCTGAACATCTGAATTTTGGGTCAGACCAGCAACCTATTGACTCGGTACGACTCAGGCAACCAAGTGGCCACAACTAAAGTCACAGAGTAAAATAAAAATAAAAATAAAGCATTACAAAATAAATTGTGTTTAGGACAGTATTTTATTTTATGTTTGTCAGTAAACTCTGCAGCAACGTGAACAAAGCGTGTGCTTTGATGAACGTTATTTAAATTTAGTTGCAACTGTTAACATTGTGAATCTATATTTTATTTTTGTAATAATAGTTGCTTTTGATTGAAGCATGACAGTAAAGCAATGGATTCACAACATATAAACCAGTAATTACAGGTTTAATTTTATTTATATATTTAGTAAAAACCATTGATACTAACTCAAAAAAGTTGAAGCCTTCAGTGGGGAGATATGGTCCGGGGTTTTTGTTTCCCCTGGGTAAAAAAAACCCTGGGGTTGCAAAAAGGTGAGATATGGTCAGAGGGAAAACAGAAGGGGAGGGAAAAGTCGGGGTGGTCGAACCCCGGGGATTTTGTACTGAACCCCTGGGGAAGTATAGAGTAGAAACCCCAGGGGAAAGTAAAGTATTCCACCTCCCAAATATCCCAGGGGAAAATGATGTGGTGAGCTATGCATCGGGGAAAATAACCCCGAGGTAAATACGCTTCAAGAGGTGAAATTCTACCCAAGGCAGGGGCAGGGTAAAATGTTCATTATGATTATTAGGTTACCTGATAACAACAGCTGAAGAAGGAAAAATTATGAAACTGAAGTTTTAAATGTTTTTGTATGAATGAACAAACATTTTCAATCAAGTTGTATGCAACAGTTAAGGTCTTTTCTGATCATCTTGTTTTCTTGACATTGTCGGAGGTATACAGAGACATACGTGAATCGCTTTAGCTCAAGACGACTTAAGTTACATTGATTCAGGATAGAGCTTTAAGAACGTCCATATAGTCATCTAAAAGCACTTTCAAGTCGCTTTATCTCAAACTACCTCATCAACATAAGGAGTTGAAGCGCTATAAGAACCCCCATGTACCCACCTAACACCGATTTTCAACGTCGCTCTTAGGACAGCTTTTCTATTATTTGTTGAAAAGAGTGTGCGCCGGAAGACGCCTAGGTACAGGGAGGGGTTTTGGTCGATGCTATATCACCTTCGCAGAAACAACCATGTACCCATTGTCGTTCTAACTCACCCCAACTTGAATGTCCATGTATCCACCTTTGTCCTAAAGTGACATGACTTCATTAACTTATTTCTTTTGTTCTGAATAATTTACTTTGTAATCTTTCATTGCTACAAGAAATCAAATTTATCACCTTCTATCATATTCCGTTTTACATCGATTGATGCCAGTGTAATGATATCTTACACAACTTACGCCAAACAGGTAACTTTAGACAAAAAAATTTCAGAGTTAACGCATAGACAGCAGGATCTACCATTCCATATAAAATCCCTAAAATCAGTGCCACAAGAAAAAACTGAGTAGGCTTTGGTACTAACACAGGTTTTAAGTGAAGGCTGGTTCCTGATGTTCAGCATAAGCGTTGCTTTTAAACCTTTAAATTAGTGAAACAATAAACGAAATGATGTAAGTATAAAGTGATGTTGAAGCCGAACCTCAGAAAGAGGCGTCACTTAAAACGGCGTCACTTGTGTTACTTAAAAAGTTATGTTAGTACGAAACCTTAGGTTTTTTTTTATGGGTTTACTTATTTTAGAGGTAGAGCATTACGTTTTGCTGTCTACGCTTCAACTTTTTTGAATTAGTGTCACAGGTTTTTATTTAAAAAATATATAAAAGTAAACGTATAAAAGGTTTCTATGTTGTGAATCCATTGCTTTACTGTCATGCTTCAAACAAATGCAACAATTAGGACAAAAACAAAATTCAGATGCTCAGACCCTTTGACTGGCCGACCCAGTCGAAACCTAACTTGAATGACCCAGCTTAACCCGATACAACGCTGTTCAGTAGAAATGACGCGAAGCTTGACAGAAAAATGTGCTAAGATGAAGGATACAACAAGAATTTTTATTGTTGCCTTTACCACACAAAAATTAGCGTGAAGGATTACGTAATCAACGCTGTTCCAGTGCTTGATAAGCTTTGTTTTGACGTAGAATATCACATGAACTTCCACTTTAGTTTCCTCTAGAGTTAATCTTGGGTAGTTTGATTGACATCCGAGGGTGTTTTAACCAAAACCCCAGGGGTTCCTTCCCCTCGACTTGCACAATAGCATATCTCGCCACTTTTAACTTTTCAAAATCCCCGGGGTTTTCCTCAAAACCGCCAGGGTTCGACCACCTCGGGTTTCGCTTTCCCCGGGGTTAATTTACCCCTTACCATATCTCTCCACCGCTTGACAACAAAATTTATTGCACTGCCTCTAAAATAAGTAAAACCATAAAAAAAACTAAGGTGGCATGCTAACATAACTTTTAAGTACACAAAGTTTTAGCGACGCCTCTTTCTGAGGTCTGACCCCAACGCACTTTATACCTTACATCGATTTTTTTTTCTTGTTTACTAAATTTTAAAGGTGTAAAAGCAACGCTTATGCTGAACACCAGGAACCAGCCTTCACTTAAAACCAGTGTTAGTATCGTAGCTTACCTAGTTTGTTTTTTTTACACCAATTTTAGGGATTTTCTTTTCTATATGGAGTGTTAGACCCTGCTGACGCATTAAGTCGTTTAAAATTGTTGCGTCTAAAGCTACCTGTTTGGCGTTAGGTATGTAAGATCCCATTACACTGGCTTCATTCAACGAAGAATTAGCTAAATCTGTAATAAATCGGCTTTTCCTGTAGTCACGAAATATTACAAGGTAATTATTCAGAACAAAAGAAATAATTACCTAGTAGGGTATGTGGTTGTTCGTTATGTTGCTTTACTTTAAGTCATCTTAACTTACGTTGGCTTGAACTAACATCGCTTTAGGAAAAAGGTGGATACATGTACATTTAAGTTGGGGTTAGTTAGAATGATAATGGGTACATGGTAGTTTCTATGAAGTGTATATAGCATCAACCACCCTCCTTCTGTTCCTATATCCCCATTCAGCAAAGTGGGCTTTCGACTTTTACCGCATGCTCTTTTCAACCAATCATAGCAAAGCTGTCCTTAGAGCGACGTAGAAAATCGGTGTTAGGTGGACACATGGAGTTTCTTAAAGCGCTTCAACTCCTTACCTCGACGAGGTGGTTTGAGATAAAGCGAATGAAAGTGGTTTTAGATGGTTATATGGACTTTCTTAAATCGGTTTAAGAGCTAAATCAATATAAGCTAAGTCGACTTGAGATAAAGCGATGTAACGAACGTCCATGTACACTCAGACAACGTCAAAAAATAAGATGGTCCAGAAAGACCTAATTATTGCATACAATTCGTTGAAAATGCTTGTGCATACCAAGAAAAGCGTTTAAAACTACAATTTCATAATTTTTCCTTCTTCAGCTATTGTTTTCAAGTAACCTATCAATCATAATGAACATTTTACCCTGCCCCTGCCTTGGGTAGAATTTCACCTCAACTTTTGAAGAATATTTACCCCTATGCATACCTAACCACATCATTTTACCCTGGGATATAGGAGGTGGAATACTTTCCCCTGGGGTTTTCTACTTCCCCGGGGGTTCAGCACAAAATTTCCAGGGTTCGACCACCTCGACTTTTCCCTCCCCTTCTGTTTTCCCCCTGATCATAGCTCACCTTTTTTGCAACCCCAGCGTTTTTTCACCCTGGGAAAACGAAAACCCCGGACCATATCTCTCCACTGTGAATGAATGCTTGATATAACTTGAATCATTATCATTAAAACTTAAGCCCTCTAATTTCTTGGTTCTGAGGAAGGCACGCATGGGTTTTTCTTAGCGCTTAAAATATTTTTTTAAGCCATAGTAAGAAAAAAAAAAACTTTCCGATTACGCATCAACGCTTTCACCAAACACTTCATAGAGCCGATGACTTCCTGGGCCTAAGGTCCATTCAAATGATGGCTTTAAAACGAATCCAAGGGCTTTTCATAGGCGTGTCACAATAATCAATGTTTTAACAATCGAGTGCCTTTAACAATTAGAAACGGCCTCGCAGTCTCCGTGTTGTTTGAATTTGCTCTTGGCTATTGGCCCATTTTGTCACCCTGATAGTTCGTCAACCCCATGTCCATTTCCGGATTTTTTTTTTTTTTTATAAACCTTGTCCGGACTCCCGTACTACTACATGCAAAATGTGGCTTGGATAGTCCTTGTGGTTTTCACGTGATGCGTGGTCTAAGATTACATTGGAGTGTGATCATAACGGTAAAAACTCCAAAAAGTAAAAACAAAAACAAGAAAACACGTCATTTTTTTTTAGTACCACTCCTAATTAAATTTGAGCAGCCGAACATTTTGGAATTAAAAGTTAACTGCAAACTCCGACTACTCAGCAAAATAAATGCAGCATTACCCAATACGTTAATCAGAGAGGGATTGGCCAGCTAGAAAAACTGTCTCCTGAAAGAAAGCATGTGTCAGAGAGAATTGGAAGACGCTTGCACAACAGTACATAACATCTAGAAGCGTGCTAGAACTTCGGCCATCAAGTTAGTTATAGTTAGTGCATATTATTTTATTGGCGTTCAATGGCATCGTATTGTTGGCGTCAACTGTTGTATTAAACGTATATCACATTATCTGAGCGAAGGCTAGCAACTGCATCGGTGTTTTTCGGTTTGAACACTACATGCAGATGATGAGCCAAAATACCAGAAAGTAGGGAAAATCGTGTATATCTGCGGTGTTCAGCTGAATTAATGCAATAGATTCGATTTTTTAAACCATTACAGTGATTGTAATAAATAGTTAAATATTAATGCAATTCTTGTTGTAATATTGATAATTAATAATTTGATTTGTTTATAACTATTGCTGACTCACAAAGTTGTAAAAACTTCCGAGTTAATTAACAAGCAATTAACTGAACAAAAAAACGGCTTCGCCGTTTAGAAATAAAAGCATTAGAGCTAGTATCCCCATACGCACAGCTGTGAAGGTACACGAATAAAAACGGATTAGTTCACTCGAACGAACGAACTATAATTTGAACGCCAATTCCAGGGAACAAGGACTGTTTTTACTCAATGGTTATGTCACAAAGTGAACGCTGTTTGTGTTTGAAATGTTTAATGTTTATGTTTATGTTTATGTTTAATGTTTTTGTTTATGTTTATGTGCGTGTGAATGTTTCTGTGCGCTTAATTTGTGTGTTATACAGGCTTTTTTTATATTTGTGTTTGTGGTTAAAGAAACAGAAATTTGCTGTTGGTTCTATTGCGTTGCTTCCTTTAAAGTATCACTATCACGGATTAAAAAGTTAACGAAATGATCATGGCGCCATCCAGCTGTTATCATATTGTTAACCTTCACAGCTTGCTCTCAGGTGCACGAGTACGTACCAAATTTTCACTCAATCACTAGGAGGTCATGGCTTGTTTGTTTCGTTAGAAGAAATTCCGTTGTGCATTCCTTCGCTTGATGCAAGCAAGTGCTAGGTAGATAGCGCTAGATGTTTTCAGATTCTGCAGACTTTCAATCGGTGATAGTGCCACCTTAGGGCAATATGGTGCCACTTTAATACTGAATATTATTGTGCCTTGCGCTTCCAGTAACTCTTGCTTCGGCAAAACGATCGTTTTCGAAACTAAAAATCATAAAGAATTACCTCAGGAGTGCTATGTCGCAAGAGCAGTTGAAGGGGTCGACGACAATGTTAAGTGCAAGTTGTACATGTGTAAGGAAAAATTAAATAAAAAAACTTAAATATAAAAATGCACATGTTCAATTTGTCATAAATGTGTTTGTGCGTTCCTGGGTGAGAGGGCGCACACTGGAATTTTGCAGAGGGGCGCAACATGATGTAGTTACGCCACTGCCAAGACCGTTGAAACCAACGGCCGATGTCCTACCTCTGAGCCATACTGACACAGTATCAGTATGGCTCAGCGGTAGGACCTTGGCCTTTGGTTTCAATGGTCGTCGGGTCGATTTCCCACTTGGGCAGTCGACATATAAGTCCAAAAGGCAACGTGAATAGGTTTTTATCTGTATTTATTTAACTCTTGTTGAGCATTTGGCTTTCCGTCTTTAATATCTCAGTAAATATGTGAACTTTCTTTAATGGATTTCCGGGCATTTTGCTGTGCAGAGATTGCTTACTTTTCAGCAGTTAATAGTTGTATAAACATCATTTTACTGTTATTTAATACGACACTATATTTCCTAAACTTGACAGCCAACAGCCAACTGCCCTCGGCCAGGGGTGCATTTATTGTTGTTATAATTAATTATTATGTACTTTGTACATTTGTTCCATCCTAATCTGTCCTATTGCTTGTAACAATCACCTGCCTGGAACCTCTTTACTTTACAATCGTGCAATGTATTCCCCCTATTGCAATACTACATTATCTCTCTCGCGTCTAACCATTATCACTCACTCCTACGATTGTTAATTCGTCTTTTAACTGCTTATGCATATAATCCATGAAGCAGTTACTGAAATACAGTCGGAGAAAAAAAGGAGCTTGCGTCGTGAGCTATAGTTAAATGACGTCACGTCCCACTCCAGTCGTTTATTTGAACTGGTCATGCCTATCACCTTTAGCGTCTGGCCAGAAGTGACTGAAATATTAATCGATTTTTCATGATTTCGATTAGAAGACGTGCCAGCAAATTGTAGACGCTGTTATTGAAATGTTTACGGTTAAACTTTCATTTGCATATGAAGGGTTGTAGGGTTGTTGTACTGAAACTTTTTACCAATTATGTTTCTGTATGAAAAAAAAAGTTGAACCGGAACTGGCCCAGCGTATTTTAGGTTTTGACAACATGCACAGAAAACGGAATTCTATCTGTTGTTGGGCTATTGACGAACCACTAAAAAAAAATGGCAGCTACTTTACGGTTCGCTGGGAAGGCTGTCCTAGGATTCTACGCGTATTGGCAATTCGGGTAATTATGTGGCTCCTGCTAATCGGGTACGGCAATTATTGTATAATCGATTATTTAGTGTAATAGTTTGTTGTAGTATAATCATTTCGACAAACGTGTGAGACAATGGGATAGTGCATACTAGGTGCGTAGCTAACGGAATAAATGCAGAATTATAAATTCATTCCACGATCACTTTTGATAATAAAATAAACAATAAAGGGAACACGTTTACTTTACGTGGCTTATGGGAAGAATAAGGGCTCCTCACCGATTGATCTCTCGTTGAGCTAGAATGACGTAAAAGTATCAACTGAACAACATTTTCCCAAAAAGTTTTTGGGGCAAAGGCTTCGTTTGGCCGTCAGAAATTATTGAAAGCCGCACTCTTTGCGCTGACGGACCAAAGGCTGTGTTCTCAGCTGATATTTTTTTCCCTTAAACAGTTCAGATGGGGTTCAGATAACAGGTGGGTTGTTATTGTCAGTTTCGTGTGGTTTTGTTGTTATTGTCGGTTAGGTTAGGAACTGGCTTCGGCATTTCACTTGAGGTAATGAACTGGTTGGGGTTTGGCGTTTCACTTGCCAGACTTTCGCCCAGTTTCATGCTTTCCGGCGTGGCGTGGTGCTAACTTTGGACATTCACCACGGCCAAACGGTGCATTGGCCCCAAAAATGGAAGAGGAAAACATTACTCAGCAGGTAATTTTTAGTCCATTAAAAAAAAAATCGGACGAGAGTTTTCTTCCCATGTTCCCTTTACGCACATGGCCCGAAATTTGAAAAAAAGAGAAAAAAAAACCTACCTTTAATGTTCACGGAAATTGACCCCAAATTGCGGAAACTCGTTAAATCATCATTGACATAACCTAACCAATTAACTGCCCCAGTATGAAATGCCAAACCCCAACCAGTTAACTACCTCAGTATGAAATGCCAAACCCCAAACTTACCTAACCTAACCGACAATAACAACAAAACCACACAACACCACACGAAACTAACAATAACAACCCGCCTATCGGAACTGTTTACGAAAAATAATATAAGGTGCCCTGCCGGCCCTGCGAGCGAACGCAAACACCGTATAGTTGAACGGATTGTGGCGCTACAAATCTACTGTTTTAAGTCATTTTAACACATTTCCGCGCTGTCTCTGTATTTAGGAAAGTGTTGGAGCGTTGGAATCAATATCGTAAGGATATCGAGTATGGTCCTAATGTAAACTTTTGCCCAATAGAGAGCTCTGTCTTTGGTCTATGAAAATAATAATGTTGCGACTTTTTGCATAAGCAGTTTATGTATGTATTTATGAAATGTTTGTTTGTTTTTTATTATTAATTTAACTAGCAGGACCCGTGCATGCTGCACGGTAGATTGAGTCTCCCGGTCTTAGCCTCCCCCGGTGTTTGGTCTTGTTAGGAAAGTAAATCGCGTATATGCAATATTTCATTGATTAGTAGACCGATCCTCCAATTTTACTCGCCCCTCCTCTTCCCCTCCTTTTCTGCCCCCAACCCCCTCTACTGCAAGTTAATCTCCGTGATTGTCTCCCGGTCATAGCCTGTCCCGGTGTTTGGTCTTTTTAAGAAAGTCAGTAGCGTTTGGAATATTTCATTAGTCCCGGTGTTTGGTCTTCCCTTCCTTGCCGTACCCTCCCATGGGGACAACGGCAACGTTAACGGGACATTTCCACCGAGATTTTGGCGCAGACCCGGTAAAGACGCATACTTGTGTTTTATTCTAGTAATTTTTTCTTAGGAAAGTAAATCATGTATGCAATATTTAATTCATTTGTAGACTGGTCCATCAATTTTATTCGCCCCTCCTCCTCTCCTTTTCTGGCCCCCCCCCCCCCCTCCTGCAAGTTAGTCTCCGTCATTGTCTCCCGGAAATAGCCTCTTCCGGTGTTTGGTCTTCTTAAGAAAATCAGTCGCATTTGGAATAATACTTGTTTTACTGAATGCTACAAAACCGTTTCACCGAAAAAGTCAGCATTGAGTACGCAAGCTACTCCCTTCCAGCAAGATAATCTCCGTGATTGTTTACATCAACTAAGAATCAATTCACGTCGGCACCACGCACCATCAAATTGTTGCAACTCATTTTCCTTCATTTGCTCACGCATGCAAAGATTGTTGCCGCCCACTTTAAAACAAATTTAACTTCGCTGTCCAAGACTCCATCCACGAAAGAAATGCGCCTTTCCTTTCCATCGTATCAGGCTGTCAATTTCGAGGCCCGTCGGGGGCCTTGAAATTGACAACATATCGTCGTTTTGTTTAAAGTTGTCCGCTTTTAGTTGATACATGGATTCGTTTTTTTTAAGCTCAACAACTTAAGTCCAAAAGTCAAAACCTATAGCCCGCCAACAATGCCACAATCACGCGAACAGACACTGTTTGCAAGGTAGCAATTGTAGTCAACTTTAAAGGGATTGTCGCACGTGTTTTTACAGTAATTGATTTTCACCTTCGCCTTACTTTTGCCGGAATGAGTATTATACAAGTAGATAAAAAAAGCACTTCTGCTCTGGACTATAGCCTATGATAAAGATTGAGGTCTGTTAGACCCAACGCCATTTTTTCCTGTTGCGATTTACTTCAGTTCCTTCTGCCATGTGACTTTTACTGCTCAACTGCCTGAGGGACTGTAAGGTATGCAATACTGCAGAAATAAATATCAGTTGGTGCAATCTTGGGAATACTGGTTACTGTTTGTTGATCGGATCTCAAGTTTTACCC
Organism: Lithobius niger; assembly: GCA_023313725.1. NCBI lineage: Eukaryota > Metazoa > Arthropoda > Chilopoda > Lithobiomorpha > Lithobiidae > Lithobius > Lithobius niger. Next base: position 64,161 of record JAHWFP010135513.1, on the reverse strand, counting down.
CCAGCAGGAAAAACATTCCAACTTTAATCCAGACTAATTTAATGATCTCCGCAGGGCCGTAGGTGTAGCCCCCGCAAGGGGGGGGGGGGGGGGCGCTCAAACGGGGGCCTCAGAATTCCGAGCGTGCAGAAGAAAAATTTTAGTTTTTAATTACAGTATTTTTCAAATTATTATAAAAAAAACTAAACTATTATAGACACACAAGCTGTTAGCTCGAACAAAACAGACTGCTTGCCTGACCCACTCAAAACCTACTTGATATTCATTTACTTGCCTGCAGTTTTTCTTAGTTATACAGTCCACATTACAAACAAAATCGTCAAAATTCCCCACCCTCTTGCCTAAAAAACGAAGCGGTTGACTGTCTTTCATTATGCTGCATCGCCAGCTGATTCGTCTTATGAGGCAACACAACTATGATTGAGCTTGCCAGCAAAACTGAAGAAAACAACAATTCGTGTCCTTGGTTCCTATACGAACCATATACACAAAATGAAAAAAAAAAATAACGAAATTCTTTTTTGTGTTGAACAGTGATCAACAATTTTGAGCCAATCGTATCGGACGTCTTCCTAAGGAGGTTTCTCATTTCTGTGGAAATGATAACTTGGGTGGTCGGCCGACTAAACCGTGCAGTTGTGGAGTGCCTGTAATATGAAACTGATGTTTTTTTTTTTTTTTTTTTTTTGCATTTCATGCATGTGTCCTCTGATTTACAATGTGTTGAAGCAATTTGAATTTCAATAACGCTCGCCAAGCAAAAATTTATTTTTTCTCTCTCCTCCCTCCCAAGAAAAAAAAAAACAGAATTAAAAATACCAAGCAAAAATGTAATTTTTTTTGTATAATTCACGAAAAATGTAGCCTACAATAACTACCAAAAATTTCCGAATTCACCCCGCAATAACATGGGGGCCCCACGTTTTTTCTTGCAGGGGGGCCCCAGAATTCTCAGCTACAGTACTGGATCTCCGGTGAAATTTATATGAAGGGAGCTAACCCAGACAACAACGTATTTACAATAAAGCAGTATCCATCCAGGACCGTTGATTACCCAAAGATGCCTATTTCCTTGTTAACTATTTAGCGCTCATCTTCTGGTACGTAAAATACCTTCCGACATTGCTGCTCGGTCACCTCTTAACGTCCCTGGCCTCTTTAAACCATTACCACTGGTCTACCCATTCCACCTTCAGTAAGCTGTAGGGACATTGTACCACACTCTGCAAACAGCGGCAGCATAATATTTCCGGACGATTATATACCCACGGTACCTTCGTCCTTACATTTGGTAATGGTAATTTTTTCTCAGGACCGGCATAGGCCTGACCATAAATTCTAGTTTATGGGTCAGACTGTCATCGCCCAACATGCAGTGCAAATTGGTTCCAATAATCGGTGCTGACTCCAGTGTAGCTGGGGTGCATATAGCGAGTGCAATTTGATTAGCCGGATGTTGCATAAAAATTAAAATGTGAAACAAGGAGTTACCTGACACAACCGTCACCTGTTCCCACAAGCATGAGTATTCTTTTTTTTTTTCAAGATTTTTATTTGGAAGTTGGAACTTTTACTATATTTAAATTAGCAGTTGCTTTCAACGCTCTGTTGGAATGTAACCTTGATCTTTTGTCCCAGTTTGCTCTATTACGTTACACTTGAGAAATGAGTGTCTGTATCCATTTTCTAGCCATAGAAATGTTAAAATTTACAAGAAACTATGCTACATACGTCCTGGTTTTTTAATCTGTGCCAACAGAATGTACAAGTCTGACAGTTCAACCGTCAGAGCGAGTCAAACAATCAGCACGTGCCTGCCATGGCGTGCCTGTGCCACCGCTTTATAACATAGTACCATTCTTAGTGCCCTTCTAAATTGTCAGTATTGGGTTCAGAATTGACGTGCATTGTGCACGTCCCTAAGGTTCTGGCCTGAGGTATGCAGCCTTAGTGCATTGACAAAGATGTACACTGATACAGTGTGTTGGGATGAGTGAGAGTAGAGACAATGAGAACATTAAATCATCTGTCAATCCTCGCGCATCGGCCTCCAGTTCCTCCCACAAGGCTAAGAATTTTGTATTGCCACATTCTGGCTACAAGTGGCTAGCTTTACCTTGAATTGTACTCATTATCAGGACAAGACTGATATTGTATCAGTAAATTCTGTCTTTAAGTGGCTAGCATTGTCTTGAATTATCGTCATCAGGACAGATTGATTTTATATTGCTACATTCTGCAAGAGGCTAGCTTTATCTTAAATTGTTGTCCTCATCATCAGGACAAAGGTGGATTTTCTTATTTCTACATGCTTGCTATAATTATAGATTTTTATTTTTTCAGGTTTTTAGATTTTAAATTTTTAAATTTTGATTTTTAATGTTTAATTTTGATTTTTAATTTTTAATTTTGATTGCCTAGGAACGGAGTAAGTGGCTCCACAGCCCTTCCGTCTTCCCTCCACTCATTGGTGGTAAATTGTATTATTATTATTATTATTATTATAAGTGGCTAGCTTTATCTTGTCTTTTGCACTAGAACAAAGCTTTTCCTTCTCTTACCTCCCCCATTCCTAACTGTGGTGTTGGCTTTTTACATCGTTCTCAAATCACCCAATCTTAAAAGAGTGACTGACATCGGACGTTAATAAAGATTTAATTGTAGTTTATCACCATGTAGTGGTACAGATAAAATTATTTTGCACACAGTTACTGTTTTAACTAATTGTTTGTCTCTGTTAAATAACAGGGCAACTCTCAACTTGATGATTATCACTTACATTTTTATAAAATAAAGCACAAAATTATGGGTTCCCTGATATTATCATGGGTGCAAAATTTTTAAAAGCAGTTAGGATGACTGGCGATAAAATAAAATCGAAATATTTAGTAACCCATAGCAAAGCAAAATCAATTACGTACATTACAAATTTGAACATAATTCATGTGATGGAGTTGAAAATATAAAAACTATCACAGTACATTTTTATTTGCACAAAAAAGGCACATTGTATTCAAAACATGAAATGAAGTTGGAAAATTATGCATTCGTTTTAGCTGATTTATATTTAAATATGCTTTTGTTGCAGTGGTAGGTTTTGGTTCTTGGGGTTTTCACATGACACTTCGGTATGAAATGCAGGTAAGATGTGCCTGGCGTACAATTAATTTGCAGAAAATTTAGCATAACAATTTAGTTTCAAATAGAATGAATTTGCAGCTTATGGATGAATTGCCCATGATATGGAATTGCTGTGCCATACTATATTGCGTGTAAGTGCACTTTCTTATTCTGTTTCTTTGTTTCATGTTGAATGAAAATAGATTCCTTTGTTCAGTACTGTCCATTTTTTTTTGTCATTCTAAGTAACTGCATGTGTCAATTCTTTTCAGTGATAGTGTTATAAAGCCTCCAACGTACAAGAATCCAGCACTGTTTGTATTTTTGATAGCGTACAGCATAATAGTTACAGTAGTAAGTAGATCATGTACTTGCTTGTTAAACTATTTAATTGCACAACTGACTCCAATCTGACCGTCGTTTGATAACTATTCTCTTGGCAGGCATACATAGTAATCAAGACGCCTCTATTTCATCAAGTAGGTACCAATATCTTGTTCTGGTCTGTTCGTATTATGTAACCAATTTCATTGTATTGTAACCAAAACAGTTTAACCTCAACATAAATTTAATTTGTTGAGGACATTAAAATAACGCAGGCACAATGCTGTAACTTCAGTGTCTTTTTTTTAAAGTATAGTTAGGTACATTTCGGGGGGTACATTAAAAAAAATGCACCGACATAATCCTAAATAACGTTATAAAATTGGCTAAGTACTAAATAGTTGACTAGCTTGTCACTTGAGCATAGTGTTAATTATCATTGGACAAAATAAGCAGTATATAATAGTAATAAGTGAAGAAACACAATGGAATAAACATTGTGAACTGTTAAGGATGACAAGTGAGCAGCAGTAATAAAGAAAATTCATGTGCCCAGTCCAAAGACCCGAATACAGATTTCCTGACTCATGATGACATGATTTTTCCCCCGTTATTACTGCTGTTCACTTCTCATCCTTATTAGTTCACAATCTTTGCTCCCTTGTGTTTCTTCGTTTATTCCAATATGACAATTACTTTTGGATAGCATATTCGGAATGCTTTTAGTTAAGAAATTGGACGTATGGTAGCAGTATGCTACACACTACACCTTTGGCCTCTGCAGCCTGGGATGCATTGTAGTGTGTTGTAGGTGGGGGGAGAATGGAGAATCTGCGTTGCGTATGCTTCGTTTGGGGGGGGGGGGGAGAGTTGGGGGTGGAGGAAGGGGTAATTCGTAGTAAAAGGAGAAAAGAACGTTTGGAAATAAACGATAAAGCAAGAAGAGAACCGGTGTTGATTCACGTTCGGGGGAAGGTGTGGGGGGGAAAGGATAAGCGATGCTGTGAGACAATTAATTGGACGTTGTCGTAGGTACAGTTCCGGCAGAAATTAAATTTACAAACGTAACGTCGTTATAGCGAAAAAAGGCATTGTTGAACCTGAGAAAATATCGTGCATCAGCAGATATCAAGGCACGTGCATGCGTTTGTTGACGCTCGTCTCACTATAACAATAATTCTGGGTTTTGTAAATTTACTTTCTGCCGGAACTGTACATTGAAATGTCTTTATAGTAGTTAGTGAAGCCCAACTAAACAAAAATAAAAGGAGCCAACCTATTTTAAAATGTTATTAGTATGTAAGGCGAGGGAATGTTGACATGCAAAGTAAATTTCACAGGTGGGACATTACGTCATATTTTCAAACCCAAAACAGTGGCTTCTGAGAAATGGGAGAAGTACTTCGCTAGTGCGGCATTTGGGAAGGAGGGGGATGATAGAAGAAGCCGGTATGGAAGGGTAAGGGTTGGGGTAGTTGGGGCGTCTCTCATAACCATTTGGGGTTGGGGGAAGAGATTGACGAAGACATAATTGGGTTAGCAAAGTATAGTACCAGGTATTCAAAGGTCTTTATTGTAGTTATTGAAGACCAGAAAACAAAAGAGTTAAGTAATTTTTAAAAATTGTAGAATATGGAGTGGGCGAGGGTGGTGATGGTGGTAGGCGATGGTAAGTTAACACCAACAAAAAAAGGGCTACGTCATTTTAGTGATATTATAAAATAAATTCACCTGGCATTAGATGAGCTGTAAGCTAGTTGTTAAAGAAGGGTTGCTTTTATTTATTTACTAAATGAATAGGTATTCGAAAATTTGCTTAAACTTTACCTATCACATGAATTATTTAAGAAACCGTTTTAGTTTTGCAATGACTAAAGGACTGACAGCGCAAAGAGTAGCTTTTCTCTGGATCTCTGCTTGCAATGGCGTCTTGTCTAGGGATGATCTGCGGTAGCCATTGCACAATAAGCGCTGCTGTGGACGTCTTAGGGCCCGAACAACTTCTTAGAACTCTGCACACGATGTGACACAAGACGTACACGACCGATGCTGAAACTTCCCTATCTACCCATTGCTTGGTCTATGCTTTAATGTAAAACCAAACAATAGGCCAATTATTGGGAAGGTTCCTCCACTCTCAAATCGCTAACTACATAGGCATTCTGTAACGGTATCAGCGTTGTACAATGCTCGCACCGTGCCCATACCATGCCCAGCAACAGGCTACTGGGCTGCCAGTGCAATCCCATATCTGTCAATGTATGTGAGCGTTACATCTACCCTATCCTCTAAGTTTTTGCTTAGAGGAAAGAGTTAAAGCCCTGCAACTCTGCCATAACCTAGAACAAACCACCACGTTCAGGGTCACAAATCATTTATACAAACACTGTTAAAAATTACACAGTACTTACAATTTCTGTAAAAATCGAATGAATAAAATAAACGACTTAAATTCGATTTCACACAACGTCTTGCAGCATCTAGATGAAAACAAGAAAAATTTTCATAGAAAAATAAACTTCACGTAGTTTTTCATACACTTGCACAAAAATCACAGTTTGAGGGTGTCAGTCACACCGAAGTTCCTCCGGGGTGGGTAGGGGTGGCATCTGCTGTTGAAGGTTTTTGTCGCTATTAAGGAGGTCTTGGATGACCTCTTTAGATGGTGATTTGGGTGGCGCTGAGGCGTCCATGGTCTGCTCCTGTTTAGATGGTCCTACATCATTGTTTGGGCCCGCTATGAGTGCTGCAGCGGGTGGTGGTGGAGCTCCCCATGGATAAAACTGCCTATGTCATAAAGTTAGGCAATCTCAAATACTTTTGGAGTCCAAGGCGGTGATGCCGGTGCTTGGATCTTGAGGGCGAAAACCAGAGAAGGTGACCACCTCCCGACATGAGTTGTTGATGAGGGAAAATGGAGTGACAAGCTGATGGTGGAGTCTGGCAGGGTAGCAGTCACATTGACAAACAGGAAGGCAGTGATGGAAAGCTGAATTAGCAACCCAACGAAAGGCTGACACATGAAAGTTGAGGGTGTCCTGAGTCCGTAGAATGAAGGATGGGGATAGCAAGTGAATGGATGGTCGGAGGAGGGCAGAGCAAACGTCCAACTGTTGGTGCAAGTAGCAGAGTACAAAGAAGTGGCGGGAATATGGCACAACCAAAAGATAAGCATGGTTGGTCGTGAAGGGGTAAACATCGACCTAAGTCACGTTATTGTTATAGAGTTAGTAGAGTCTGAGGAGCCGGAACCTCGGATCAGAAGTGAAGGAGGATGTGTGCGAATTGGCAATACGAGGTCTAGAAGGGGGCGTGTGGTCTCAGAACAAAGGAGGCAGGGAAAGACTGAATTCGTTTGTGCAGAGATGCCGGAGACAGGCGGCCGAAAGGCTAATCCAGATGGAGGGTTAATCGGCGAATAAGCCAATAAAACCGGAAAGGGTGAAGGCAGGCGAATGGCTGCAGCCGAAGGACAAGCCGACAAGTGACTGGGAAAGGTGAAGGGACGAACTTGGGCTTGACGACACGAAGCCTGGAAGGACCTGAACACATTATCCAACAGGTCCCGAACTTGGTCTTCAGAGAAGGGCTTGCCAGTGAAGTAGGACGATATAGCAACGACTGGGCCCGGGATGCAAGGCCGAACAGTAGGCGGCCATGGCAACGAGGAGGCGCTGCTTGTGAGATCTTGGATGAGCGCCTGGTGTGAAGGTGATCAGGAGCAGCAAACGAAGGCCCACTCAGAGAGAAAGAAGAAAGCACAGAGCTTCGCTCAACTGAGCGCAGAGGTAGCCAGACAGGACACCGAAGTAGTAGTCGGTGCGAAAGGTCCATCCGAAGGCCGTGAAGGCGTCGGAGACGAATGGCACGAAGCAGGTGAATGAAAGATCCCTGGCAAAGGATTCAACAAAGGAGAAGGGCTGTCAGCCGGTGAAACTACCGGCGAAGGTGCCAGGATGTCCACCTGAGTGGTCAGGAATCGGGGTCCACAAGGTGGGCGAAATTCCCAACTGTCCTGTCAAGATGCATTGACCGAAGGTGGAACATGGAATCCAGTAGCGTTTGGTGTGCGGCACCGTAGCAAACAAAAGGTGGAAAGATCGGGGAGAGCGACCATGTACTGTGGAGGCTAGAGAAGAAAAATGTGACCCGGTCGTAAGCCGGCGCTTTTATAGGGAGGAATGTGCCGCGCATGCGCACACTGAAGTTACCAAGCTGGCTGGTATAGGCCTGTAAGTGCGTCTTCTCTAGGGATGATTTGCATTACAAGAACGAATGCTATAAATTGCAGGTAATGTATATTTTCGTCAGCATATAGAAACTGCCCTTTTGTAGATTTATAGTTAAACCGGCTTTACCTTGTCTACTAAGAACATCTGGAATGTGGTTCAAATGATCTAAAAATATAGAGTTTTAGATTATACAATCATCTACATAAATCATCACGTTGCTGTTCAATGTATCGCCTACGACAAGATCCATAAAGCGTGCAAAGGATGCAGATCCACTGCACACCCCGTAAGGCATACGTGTAAACTGCCACGCCCCTTATACATGTGAAAACGGGAGTATTTTGTGCTATTGGTCTCCATTCCTATCTTCAGAAAGCCTGATTTCATATCCAATGTGGTGATCCACTTTGCCTTGCAAAGCATAGAAAGGGTGAAACGATGACACCCTCTCGAATCCACTCTGTCATTTCGGTCTTGATTATCGCTTCTAGTATCCTTGTTAATAGGCCGAAGAGGTAAAGGTATGGGGCACGTACCTGGTTCGAGCTCTACCTTACGCTGATATAGATGTGTGTTGCCATGATTTGATGTTAGCCTGTTACGAAACTTGTGTAAACATTTCCGTACTTGCCTGCATTCCGCACTCTACCATGTCCCTGTTCATATTTTCGTTCAACAGCACATCGTCTGCAGCACGTTGCTAGCTATCAGCACTTCACTCAAATTTTTGCCTGCCAACGTCTTGCAAAAGAAATAGTTACTTGCTCCTAGGACCATGTGCCATCTACCTGCTTGGATGTGTGGAACAATACATGTGCGAGCTAAGAAATCACGACCTAGCACGAGCTAAGAAATCTCACTATCAGCAGCATTTTTTCAAGGACTAAAAATGTTTGCCGAATTGTATGATCACTGGGCCACATAATTGTTGCTCACAAGTGACCATTTCATGGCATATTTCCGGCAGCAAGGATGAAAGTTATGCGTGCGTCACATCACACTTAGACTTTTTTGCTTGCAAGGTACGTGCAGTGTTACCGTTGATGACTGAGGAATGGCTCCAGTATCGATTAAGCCTGTTAAAACCTATTATAGTAAGAGTTGATTTGTTTTCTCTTGCGAATACAGCGATCAATATGGCTACTAATTATCTAACATCAGTGAATGATTAAACCACCTTTAATGATTTCTTGGCTGCGGTTCTACGGCTCGTAAACAACTCATAAAATCAGTAGCCACTTACATTTCTAGTTTGATCTAGTGAAGCTCACCTCTCGTTTAAAGACGAACCCACTACGATGCTACTATCAGTTTCATTTTTAACTGGAAGTTTAATTACAACAATACTGAATTTATTCAGCATTCATAATATTTAGCACCGTTTGGCAATTTTTCTAGCAGGGGAGGTGGTCTGTTGGGTTCCAAACCGTTTGGTTCCAGCATTTTAAATATTTCATTTATCTACGGCACTGTTGCCACACATCCCGACGGATATGAAGGAAATAACTAGATTACAAAGTTATAGCCCAAAAGTAGTTAAAAGGCTTCACCTCCCCCCCCCCCCCAAAAAAAAAAAAAACCAAATGTCTTGCAGTTCAAATTGCTTTAAATTAGTGTTGGGTGGTACCAGAAATTTTTCAGCCGGTGCCGGTACCAAGCTTATTACCCCGGTACTCGTTTTTTTCCGGCACTTATGAATGAGACAGTATCTGGCGGTGCTGTGGTGGCAATGCCCGATTTTTAAATAGCAAATTTTGTTGAAAAATGTGTTTCGTGATATAATTTTAATGGAAAAAAATTATTGGTAGGCTATTTCTTCCTTGATTTTAAGCTTAATGCCTGTTTCACGACATACTTGATATAAAATAAAATCTACTTGATACTTGATATCTAATAAAATTTGTAGTTAACATGCTATCCAAGTAGAAATGAAAATCTAAACGCTGGTTGTAGCATCAAAGTTATGCAAATTTGGCTACTTTGAGCCCTACATCGCAAGGACTAAATGAACCATTGTTATAATGTAAGCTCCTTTTTTTCATATTGAAACACTGAACATATTCTCTTCCCTCCCCCCCCCAAACAAAAAACATACTAATTCGTTTAAGTACTGTGTACTAAAGTTGTGAACGATTGTCCAAACAAGTAGCCTAAGTCTACGTGAATTTCACATGCCGGCATTAGACTACATAACTATGTTATCCTGTTATTTCGTACATATCAGTGGTATTGGTCGGTCAATGGGTGACGTCAGCCGGCTGACGAAAAACATGAACTTGAGGCGTTTGCTACGAACGTCAATTTTTGACTCTTTCTAGTGAAGGATTAACTCGACGGATTCGACCCATTTTCGAACTTAGATCTAGAAATGTGACATAAAATCTGTGTGCGAAATTTGACATAAATCGGATAATTCGTTCAAACGTTATAGTGCGAACCCACAGACAAACTGTTCGCATAAGAGTCTAAATCGGCTCTAATAGCTTAGTCTCTTTGTCCAGGTTGCCAGAAAGTTGGGCATTTGGAGCAAAAACACGTTTGAAAAATCCTTTTCCACGGTCCAGCTTTAGCACGCCACTCTAAGTTTTTCTTGGTCGCAACTTGGCTTCGCCAGGTTAACGACCTTACTCCATGTTGTTTGGCTTCTTGGGACATTTTGCAGCCCTATGTCCTTGTTTTTTTGCAATTCTAGCATTTGCCAGAAAAGGGAAAGGAGAAACTATTCTCCAGAAATGGTTTTCATCTGCCAATATTTCGTTTACTTCCAGTCTGCTGCCTCAAACTGGGTCTAACCTCACATATTTGCCTACATTTTGTGTTTTGAAATCTTAAAAAACGTTCACTTGAAGCACTATGCACATGACAGGCAAAACAGTACGTTATATTTCGAAGCAATCAATTCCAGTTGGCTTCATTTTTCAAAGTACCCCTAGCACAAGGCCAACAAGTTGGTTTTGATTTTGTGCTAGGGGTCCTTCAAAAAATGCAGCCAACTGGAATTTATCGTTTCGAAATATAAGGTACTGTTTTGCCCGACATGCACGTAGTGCTTCGAGTATGTGTTTTTTTTTTAATTCAAACAATGCATATTTTTAACTTTGTGTTTTGAAAACAAGGGTCATAGCACGAATGAGATGACTACGTCTGTTTGCCTTCAAAAAAAGGTGCCATTTTTTGTTAGTGACAGACTGAGTCTATTGCCAAAATCTATGTGTTTTCACATTTGGTTTTGACGCCAACTGTGAGAGCACATCGTTTCTGCGGTTGGATGCTTGTTGGTTTCCCTCATGCCTAAACAGCTGTTTAACTGTTCAAACAATTTGGTTTTAAACTCTGTGTCCTTTTACATCTGAATTTCCTTTTTTTCATTTCTTGGTGCCCGATTAGAAACCTAAATATGCACTAAGGCTGTAGCTGGGATGAGCATTCCTCTTTCCTGGCTTTCGGTGACTTGGAATTTTCCTGCCCACGCATATTTTTATTTTCCATCCTTATCACATTAGAAAATAAATTCCTGAAATTCAAAATAAGTCAGTTTCACTGATAGCCTTACAAAGGCTATCAGCAAAACCAGTCCTGCACTTTAGATTTTAACTTCCTTCTAAACAATCGAAATCAAGTCGAGCGTTACCTATTTCCGACTGCTATGTGACATACGATGGATGACGCACTATCACAGCATCTAATTCAATAAAGTCACCTCTTCATGCATTGTCTAGCTGATTTAACCTTCACCTTAAATTATACAAACAAAAAATTAAATCTTAGGTTTTATTTCCACACAATTTTGTTTATACCTTAGTCAACCGTTTTTATTTTCTTCATTTCCATTTTATTCAAATCAAGTGAACACTTTGCGTATTGAACACAAAAACAAAAAAACATTTCAGCTGAAATATAGGATGACACCTTTTTTTTTCACACCTAAAATCACTAAGTTTCAAACTGTTTATAGTAGCTCAAAACTGAGTGTTGGGCTGCCAAAATTCGCACTTGAAAAAATTGAACCTTTGGGCCCCCAAAATATACAACCGTAGGACAGGCGACGACGACCTCTGCTCGCAGTGGCAGTTGTCTAAGGATGATTTGCGGCAGCCGTTGCACACTGAGGGCTGCCTGGGACTTCTAAGGACCCGAAAACTTATTAGAACTCCTCACACACACGATGTGACACAATGTTTTCACAACCAATCCTGAAGCTTCTCTGTCGACCCATCACGTATGCTTTCCTATGGGTTCCTCCTCACCCAAGTCACTACATAGGCATTGTGCAAATAAATTAGCGTTGCACAAGAACATATGGGGCTGCCAGTGAGAAGCTGCCAAGCCCACATCTGTTTCATGCCAGGGTCATTGAAACTATTTGTTGTCTTCCACCCTACCTGCTTTCTAGCTGTGTTATGTGGAGTGTATTGTAGTTATGTTTTGTAGAGATCACTGGTCAGGCTTGTTCCTGCCGTAGAGCGCTGCCACCTAGCTTGAGCAGTGTGCCGTTAGAATAAAGAGAAGCACATGGCATGTATTCTTGGACTTTATAAATGTTGGTTCAGTTATCTTAATTGTTGAACATATTATTGAATATATTCCATACAAACAATAGCTATCGTATATACAGGGTGAGTCCTTTGCACCCCACCAAAAACTCTACAAGCATTTGAATTGCGCACCTGACTCGTAGGACTTTGTTTTGTCCCCAAGATGGGGGCCACCCCCATGAGCTTGCGTTGGGGCACCCTCCCCCCCTCACCCCGCAGATATAATTAACTTTGTTCCTCTGAGTAATAGACGTTTGATTCCAGTTAGGGAAATGGCGCATGGCCCAGCCAATGTTATCGACGAAAACGGCATGCTCCGAGATGCGTATCACATCTTCAATCTAGCCCCCACGCCAACATGAGGGCTTCCCCAGCACGGTGCAGGAAATTGTCCAGTGCACCCATCAAGGTCTTGCAGCACTGTAATTACGCGCCTGACACACTGGGCCATGGTTTGTCCCCCAAGATGGGGGCCGCTACATGAGCTTGCATTGGGGCGCCATACCCCCTTCAACCCCCAGATGCAAAGGTTTTTTTGTTCCATAAACTAAACATAAAAAAACACCATTGGGTTGGGCAGTTGATTTGGAACTTTCAAGTAATACGTCTCAAGAAATAAGCCGTTTTCACCCCCCTCCCCAGCCGCCCCTCGTCATCAATCGACGAACAGGCGTGAAGTGATAGTGCCTGCGCGCTTTAATTTATGGGAGGTGTCAGGAATCAACTACTCAACCCAGGGGTGTTAGTCATGTTTATTGTAGGAAACACAAATAAACTTGATAACTAGGTGGTTGAATGGGACAGGGTGCCCCAATACAAGGTCATGTGTATGCGCCGGCCCCCCCCCCCCCAATCTTAGGGACAAACCTTCGTCCTGTGTTTTAGGTGTGTAATCTCAGTGCCGTAGGACTCAACAGAAACGTCTATTTCTCACAGAAACAAAGTTAAATTTTATATCTGGAGGCTGGGGGGGGGGGGGCAGGGCGCCCCAACACAAGCTCATGGGGTGGCCCCCATCTTAGGAACAAAGTCCTAGGAGTCCTATGAGTAAGGAGTCAGGTCCTAGGAGTCAGGTGCGTAATTCCAATGCTGTAGGGCTTTTGGTGGGGTGCAAGGGACTTTTGGCTCGCCCTGTATACAAGAGTCTGATATTTTTTTTTGCCTATTGTAGTCTGCTTGATGAGAGCTATGTCCATTCTTCTTATTTGGTAGTGAGTGTTAAACGTGATTTTATTTTTAAATGGGGTTTACACATTAAAAAGAACACCTGTAAAATAAAAAAAATGTAAAAAAAAGAGGAGTTTAAAAAAGTACAATCACTACGAAGTTTAGGAAAAAAATGTTTTGAGCTGAATAAATAAATGGTCCTTAAATGAAAAGAAATATCTTTAAATCGTTACTGTTATGTGAAGCTATAGGCTACACTAATTTGTTAGTACCTCTAACCATTTTTTTCCCTTTAGGTGATGTATGGCGTTTTAGCTACTTATACAATTGTACGAGGTTTTTCACTGACAAGGTACGTTGGGTCATTTTAAGTCTTTTCTCTAAGCTGTTGTCTCTAATTACCATACTACCTTTTTGTTTGTTTCTCGAGCTAAAACAAAATTCAGTAAAATGATAACAGTTCTGTAATTGGGGGAGTTGCAAGGATGTGCTCTGCCACGGCACGCCACTAGAGCACCTCCTCACAGGGGGTAACTCGGAGCCTGCGCATTGAGCTAGACAGCGCGCACAGTACACAAGAGATAAAGAAGCCATGTTGGTTGACATGATGACAGCATGTAGCAACAGGTGCTCAAAGGTTTGGACTGTGTATTAATATGTTCAAAGACGTAGAAAACCCCAACTGCGTGTTTGTGTTAGTCATGGAACACATTCTTACAGCAACTTCAGCAACAATCCGACGATGGTGAGCCGAGATGAACTTGAAAACTCAGCAAAAAAAATGGGACACGCTACAAGCCTATCCGGCCTCGTGGGTAACGTAGCCAAAGAAAAAGACCAAATCACGGTAAAATGTACCGTGCTAAATCCCCAACTGCATGTTTGTGTTACGAGTCATGGAACACATTCTCACAGAGTGAGCGAGAAAGCGAGCGAAACGTACCCTATAATGGACACCATATTGCAAAATCTTGGTTAGTTGCACTCTTGTAGTCTAGGTGGCACCCAAATGAAAGGCCTGACTGGAATGAAGTTTGCCACACGGCTAAGAAGCCCCAAAAGTATTGTTCAGGTCAAATTTGACGTAAATCGATCAGTTATAACAGATGGAATTACGCTTTTTTGGATTTGTCAAACACTCACCATTGTAAATTTGTAATCCTGAATAGTTAACGAGTTCCGACCAAGCATACACCATTGCTGTTGGTAATGGAGTGAAATTTAAAAAAAAAGCAAATTAAAACATCATGGCTTCATTACAGCTAACAATCTGTTTTGACATAACTCAACAAAAGAACATTCAGGTTACCCGACTGTTCATCAGCGATGTTTATGTTTTGTTCACCAGGTATGATACCCAAGTAACCGTTAGTTGATTCGGCATCAAACTTTTATAAACCAGATGATATTGTGCTTGTCAAACAGTGTTTATTTGTGGAGGTAGCAGCAGTGGCCATGAGGCACAACATCCGCCGGACAGACCGGAACACCACTGCTGCAAGAACAAAATAAGCAGAAATTGTCGACATTTCTGATCTGCTACAGGCATCCCAGGATGAAGTAGGCAGGTTGGATTTTCCTTCATTAGTGCCTGAAAATTTAAATAACCGACCAGCAGTTGATAAAGTTGGCAGGACCGTGGTTTGTTATCAGTGCAGGTCATTGACCTTCGGTTGGCGGACATAATGGGAAGATGACACGTGTACAACACTCAGACCTGTCGATCTCAGTCATTGTTGACAACTGTTTCCAGCCATTGGGAACTCAACAAGAGCCTTCAATTGTGTGGGCAAGAATTGCGCTTCTTGCCTGCAGCGATCATCCCCGGATCTGCAACAATTCAACTGGAAATCCTCTGATGCCAGTGCCAAGATCGAGCAGCGGGCGACTCTTCAACCGTAAAAACAATGACGCATCTAATCAAAGTGGTGCGATGAATACCGAAAGTGAAACCACATCAGCAGCTGGGAAAAATTTACCAGCAAGGAAAACAGGATAGTGAAGCTAACATGGATTGTCCAGGAAGGCATTCACACGAGCAAGAGGTGGTCGTTGGAATAATACATCCAAGCCTAACAGTTTGTACTCCCAAACGTTGCAGTCCGAAAGTCTTTCAGTACGAGTTCATCATAGTAACACTCGCCCAAGTGACCCGGTCGAAAAAATCAACCTGTACAGGTGGTGAATAGTAGACCATTTGATATGCACTATAACCACAGATGGAATGGTCAATCGTATTGCAGGGAAGAAAGCTGGGAACAACATCTTTATGATGATAATGTGCATTGCAGGGAAGAAAGCTGGGAACAACATCTTTATGATGATAATGTGCATTGCAGGGAAGCATACCATGGGATACATAACCAACACACCACCAGAAACTACTCTCGCGAATGCCCAAACAACTCAAACGAGCAACGAGAGTGCTCAGACGATAACGACTGCTGGTTAACAGCAGAAAACAAACGTAGTAGACGATGAACACGAAGCAAAAGGGCCGTTTGGGGAGCAGCACAACCTTCCTTTATTGGCTTATAATGCAAGAGCTAGGTTTCTTGGCGTAATTTGTGGGCAACTGTGCTGTTTCAATTTCAGTATCGCGAGACGTCAAATTGCATCCAATGTGAACAAATCCCAAATTCAGCTGGGCCCAATAGATGCGCTCACTAACTATTCCCATGATTTTTCGGGAAAACGTTCTTGATGGAGAAAAAGTGTCCACTTGACACTAATGTCAGTCATACCGCAGACGCAAACAAGCAGGCAGGGGTTCAGGAATATCTAATAATCCAATCCCTTATGTCTTTATCACTTGGAATTGTGTGTGTGCTAAAGGTTCTAGACTTAAAATAAGTTGAATTGTGCACACAGGCAAATGTCTTGCCTTTACTAGAAATTTGGCTCTGCGATTACGAACGATTATTTTAACAATATTGACAATGAATTCCATATATCCATTGCAATTCAACCAGTAGACACGTCCAGATCCTTTCTCTCAGGGTGACCACATGGTGAAGCTGCGATCCTATAGTGTAAATGTATGCAACTACAACTTGCTTTAATGTAGACCTTCTCTAGTAACCAGGTGGGCACGATTTATACTTGAAAGAATTAAGTGGGACTGGGAGTTGCAACTGTACGTCCCTACTGATGGGCATAACTATGAAACCTATGATGAACTAGTACAAGTTCTCGCTGAAATCGAAATGTTCACAGAAGAGTGCCAAGACAGATCTAGTACTTATTGCTGGGGTCTGCTTCTATCTGGATTTAGTCACAGAAGGGATTGAAGGTATGGGGTTATGATTCCTCAACTCTGCTCTTCCAAGGGATACTTGTACTTTCATCAGTCACTCCCACGGCTGTAGATCCTGGACTGACCATCCCTGCAGTTCAACGCGAGTGGCTGGTTTCTGTCTGTAGGATCTGGGTGGGAAACTATTGTTGGCACAGATGACCTTCCATTGGGCCTGGAAGTATACATGAATGCTGCAGGGAATCATGGACCACCCCTACGCACCCACCACCCATCCTACAAGATTGCTTGGAGAAGATGCACCATAGCCCAGAGAAGAACATATATGCTGACCGGGTCACCTACCTACTGCTAACTCGGTTCCAACCTAGTGACATTTGTTGTGTAGATACCAATTGCAGCGATGACCATTGCAAAGGCATCAACAGGGAGCTTGCTCTCTTTGACGGCACTTTAATCATGCTTTGCAACGGACCATTCCATGATGCCCCATGCACACACATGCTGGGTCCGGGGCAGCAGACCTAGACGTCTTCGTAGCCTCGACGCTAGACAAGCTACTAGATGTCATTTCAAGGGGGCCCTATGCTGGTGTTGCCTCAATGACAGGAGCTTGCAAGCAATGGCGCTTCAAGACACCCTTCACACCTGTGACGTTGCATTCTGGTTGGCTGTGCGCCAAACTGGACAAGCAACTAGGCCCACCACTTCCACTGTGGGAAGAGCAACTGGTTCCACTAATATATGAAACATGTGGAGGGAGAGGTTGGCATGAACAGGTGACTGAACACACAGACACGCGAGAAGACTTTCACCCCTGGAAATCAGCCCTGCTGAGGTGGACCCAGGGCCGGATTTATAAGTAGGCCCGAGAGGCCCGGGCCTATAGCGGCACTTTTTTAGGGGCGGCATGACGGTTTAAACGTAATTGGACGTGAGAAAAGTTCGTGCGAGTTTTTGCGGGCGCTCGCCTTTCGTGAAAATTTATTAACTAAAAGCTCGCGCCATCCAGCATTGTTGTATCAGTGCTGATTGATCGGTGCTATACGGTAGGTGAATAGGGTGTACTAACTTTTTCTTTAAAACGTAGTTACGTTATTTACGAACTTTTCATTGTGTGGCCACTCTGTGTTGGGTCGGTTGTCGTGCGTTGATCGTAGTAGCGAAATAAAATGAGTAGCCATGAGCGAGTGAAACTAAGCGGCGCTCAGTACAAAAAAAAAAAAAAACAGGGTGAAACAAGGGAAGCAAGGGACAAGGCCGTAGTAAGCACGTTCATAGAATTTCTTAATCTAAGTGCAAAGGGCAACAGAAATAGGTTACTTTCTTTTAATTACTTTGCTCAGTAACATGCATACTTTATTTTTTGCCCTACCAGACTTTTATGGATCGCAAACGAAGATATAAATTAAGAAAGGTGCTGGTTGGTGGGGGGGGGGGGCTAAATTAAACATCCGTAAGTGTCTGGGGGAGGGGAAGTTTTCGGGGCATTGAAGAGCGGCATTATGGTTAGGCCTACAGGCGGCAAGAGCTTAAATCCGGCCCTGGGTGGACCGTACCCTGAGGACCATGAAAAGGGACAAAGCAGCTGGTCCCGAGGTCATGAATGCTGAACACTTATTTTTTGCAGGGCCACTGGCACATAGTTTCATCACACTCTTCATCGTTCTGTTCGTCACTTAGGCACCATATTACCGAACATGGTTACTAAGACAATTCTGGCCCCTATTTTGAAGAATACTGCAGCAGACCCAACTCTTGTGATAACTACCACGGTATAGCCCTAATTCTGGACCTTGTGTTTCTAGCTCACATCAAAGCCATCGCATCAACATGTGATTCCTAAAGAAAAGGCTCTTGACTTCCCTTGCTGTCTACACCCTGGAAAAGATTATACAATGTTATTGTACGACAGGCTCTCAAGTTAATGCCTGCATTGTTGATGTAACAAGGCCTTTGACAGGGTGACATATGACTCACTTTCATAGCAACGGCACATTTCTGCTCCTATTGTTGACGTGGTGCGCAACTACTACAGTAGACAGTCTGTCCAAGTGGCCTGGGAAGACTTGCTCTCTTCGCCACTCAGCACTATTTTTCAAGTTTGTCAAGGAAACCCCCTCTCACCGTTTTATTCTGCCTGGTACTCGAAAAGGCCGTTGCTTCAATCAGGACTGTGCCACCGGACTGTTGGATAAATGAAACAGCTGTGAATGTGATTGCTTATGCAAACGATATCGTTCTCCATGTTCCTTTCTGAAGAGCGTCGCAGTTCCTTTTACACAGACTGGTTAATTTGACATCCAAGAACGGGCTAACTTTCAATGCAGCCAAGTCCCTTGTAATGGTGGTTGGAAACTGCAATAGGGAGGCCTTCCACCTACAGCTCAACAATGTGAACCCCACCTGGGCTGCTTCTGTACGCTACCTGGTGGGGGAGGCGGGGAAGTTGAACTGTGAGAGGCCCTTTCAGACGACAAACATGGTATTAAGGCTGGGTCTGACCTTTGTAAAGCAGTATATGTGATTCTGTGCATTTTCAACTTTGCTTTGCTGCAGTTCGTAAATTCCCGAGCTGTTGGCCTTTACGATATGGCGACTTCTACGAAGTTAAAAAAAAGCTAATGTCAAGGAGCTATCCATAGTGCATTATGGTGTGGTGAAGAAGGCCGAATATTCCAAAGGATTAGGCACACAAGCTGTTAGCTCGAACAGAATAGACAGTTTGACCAACTCAAAACCTGCATGTATTCATTCACTTGCCATCAGTAATTTTTAGTAGTATGCATTAAAAATAAAATGGCCCACTCCTGTTCTCTTCCCAACAAAATGAAGCGATTGACTCTCTTATGCTGGCCAGCTAAGCTGACTGCAGTGCCAACTGATTCCTCTACAAGTCATCACAAAATGTCTTCATGAACTGGCCAGCAAATCTAAAAAAAAACAAAAAACAATGCGTGTCCCTAGTTCCTACGAACCACAGCTAGCACCATGAAAAGAAAATAACAACTTAAAACTATTGTTAGAGTTGAAATAATGATTAACAACATTTGAGCCAATCGTGTCAGACAATTTCGACCTAATGGAGTTTTCTCATTTCTGTCGAAATGCTACACGTGGGTGGTCAACTAACTAAACCGTGCAGTTGTGGAGTGCCTCTGATTTTTTTTTTTTGTATTTCATGAAATTTGCAATTAATTTCCAATTCATGCATTATTCCTGTGCTTTAAAATGTGTAGGAGATCTCAAATTTAAAGTATGGTAAGGCTAAGCAAAAAAGAAATTACCTTTACCTTTCCCTCCTCTCCCACGGCAAAAAAATAAAACTAAAAATGCCGAGCAAAAATGTTTAAATAATTTTTGCCTACAACAAATTGCTGGTACCGATACCGTACGGAAAATTTCTGAATTCACCCCACAATTAGGTAGGGGGCCCCAGATTTTTTCTTGCAGGGGGCCCCAAAATTCTCAGCTACGGTACTGGTTGATGCCCTGTCACACGATCCTCCACTCCTACTCTACATTAGGTATTGGGACTAAGTGCCAATCACAGGAAAAGGATGAATTTTGCAAACCGAGTCTGGAAAGTTCATTCCAACTTGTCCGTGGAGGACTTTGTATTTGATGAAGGTGTGCTGTTCTACTTGGACCCAGCAGCACCTGAGACGAACAGCCAAAGGTCTCGATAGCGGCTGTATGTGCCGGAGATGATGTGGCACCAGCTGTTACATGATACCCGTGATGGTTGCCAGCCAGGGCACTTGGGTGTAACGAAGACCCTGACAAGACTGCGGCAAGTGGGGTACTGGCTACCACCTTCAGGGACATGAAGAACTAAGTTCGTTCCTGCGGAGTGTGCAAATGGGAAGGTGGCAGAGACAAAGGTGCCGGGACTGATGCAACCAGTAATCCTAGGTCACCCAATCTACATAATGGGGATTGATTTCATGGGACCATAGCTCGCAAGGATGTTTAACAACAAATAGATTTTACCCGTGGTGACTGTTTTACTAAATGTGTGTGGCTGATACCAACACAGAATGTGACATCAAGAGTAGCGGCAACAAAGTTCACTCAACACGTTCTCTGCGACATTGGAGAACCAGAATACCTGATATCGGATAATAGAGCGGCGTTCACAGGAAATGACTTCATGACGATGTTGCAGGAGAACGCCATCAAACACTCCAAGACAATGCTGTATCACACTCTGAGCAATGCATACATTAACAGCATGTATACGGGCATTTATGATGGAAAGGTTAGGACGATGGGGTCCATCACTCCAGTGGTAGCAGAAGAGCGTGCAGCCTTTTTCTCAGATCTGTTGTCTTCATTAGGTAGTACTGGGTTCCCCCATTGAAATGCGTGGGGTTGTCCATATAGTCCAGTGGGCGATACGGACAACCCCTCGTGTTAATGGGGAACCCCGTATTACCTAATGAAGACAACATATCCGAGAACAAGGCTGCAAGCTCTTCTGCTACCACCGGTGCAGACAGGAATAAGCAAGACAAGCAAGAGCGCATCTCGTAGAAGCGACTAGGTTGGCGAATTTACGACAGGAAGCACCAACCAGTAGAGTACAAGCCAAACCAGCTGGTAAAGAACCATGTACGTATCTTAACTTTATTCAAAATTCTAAAATTAGATTTCCGCAGCCCTGCCCTTAAACAGTTGTTCGACATTAACGTTACCTCTGTAACCAGAGGGCATTCTCTTAAAATTGTGAGACCACAAATCAACAAAACCCGTACCAAAGGTTTCTTTACATATAGGCTTATTTCCATTTGGAACTCGCTTCCCGAACAAGTTGTTAATGCTACCAGCATCAATGCTTTCAAAAACGGCCTTGACACTTATGTTGCCGTAAACACAAACTGGCAATTTTCAACTTACAACGAACTCTAGATCAGACTCCAATCAGCGGCTTGCCAAGTTTTCCAATACCTATTATGTTTCTGCTATTATCGCAAGACACAACCGAAATATTGACTGGTCCATATTAACTAGGAATAATGTATCTACATTGTATACCATGTTACTTATTTTTTTTTTTTTTTTACACTATTTTGGTATGACCTTATTTATTAACTGTATCAAAAAAATGGGGAGGGAAAGGGAATAACAGGGATGGTGAAAGAAAAAGAAAAAAACTACTACTCTATTTACCTGGAAGCGAAAAATCATGTGATTTCCAACCGGAACCTGTAATTTTTCTTATTGTTACATATTTATTGTTCTTTATTTACTCTAACCCGTTGTTACTATTTGATACATAACTTTATCTGTTTTTTCTTGTTACTACTGGAAATCCCTTGACGAGTATCATGTACTTGCTGTAAAGCCTGAACGGCACTACAGTGCAATGTAATTAAAAGTAAAGTATTGAGGTCAAAGCTGGATCACTCTGATCAGAGATTCAAACAATGGACCGCTAGGGATCCATGTATGAACCGGGAAAAATTACCATCCTCCGAATGACAGTCAGCAAGAATGTCAGGGGGAACAGGCAGACCCGGGCGTGGAAGACAGCGGAGAGAAAGATGAAGCTGTTGCGCAGAAGTCTGAGGGCGATTCCCCAAACAAGGAATCGGGTGAAGAGGAAACACAAGAACATGCTGACGATAAGTGAGAGGATGAGAGCCAGCCAGAAAGCACTGATAAGGAACTAGGAAGCGCACGTTTTGCTACATTCACACAAACCTATGAAAATGTTGTAAAAGCTATTTATGCATGGGCTGCAGGAAAATATTGGGACAGTGTGTTCTTTTAAGTACCTTTTTTTTTGTATATTTACTGGCTTCTGAATTTTCGTTTCTTACTATCTGCAAAATACTGACCTTCAGTAATTCATGCCGACTTTGTCGCCCTGGTGGTGGGCGCTGAACATACCCTGAAAACTAGACATTTCAAATCACAATTAGTCACCATGTTATAGGAAAAAAGGTTGCACAAGTTACCCACCTTTCACTGTGTGTGCGTCCTTCTCTCTCGTCGTTTTCGTCCTATCGTCATCTGTGTGACTGCCTCCACTTCTGTGTTGGCTGTCATTTGTGTGCATTGGCTTTCACCTGTGTGCCAGTTTCCCTGTGTGTGGCTTGCTTCCACCAGGGTGCACTTGCTTTTCTCCTGCGTGTGTCTCCACTCATGTGATTGCTGACACTTGAGACTTTCACTGTGTGCTACCTCCTTGTCCCATTACTGACTGAACCTCTGTCCAGCCACCACGTGTTCTCTGATCACTGTGGCACCACTTTCTCTACTCATGTCCCTGAGGTAGTGGCTCACGAAGGTGTTCCGGCTGTTCCACGTGCACGCTGCCACCATCTTATATGCCATATGCCCACGACGCCGCGAGGGCCCTCAGTTCGTGTGCTCTGATGTTGCGTGGTAGATCCGCACAGTCTGCCCCCAACTCGTATGCCCTCTGAATCACTGAGCAGATCCATTTTCCCAACTTGAATGGTGTCACTGCTTTGTTGACTGTCTTGCGTTTCGTCCACCTGCAGGAACAATGGTGCTGGGCTCGTGTCATCTTCCGCTGGCGTCTCGTCTTCCGTCTGGACCAAGTAGTGGCGAAGTGCTCGGATCGGACATTGCAACTTTTCTTCGTCTCCCGCGTGAACCAACGGGCCCAGTGCTAGAATTGTGACCGGTTTAGGTGCCACATCTGGTGTCGAGTTCTTTGCCGTGAAGTGTGCTGGGGAAAACAGAGATACTTTGGACCAGTTCCTGGCGAAGCGAATATGGTTCCGCCCCCTAGAAAATGCAGCCACCTCATTCGGCCTCGCTGCTGAAGCAAGTGCTATAAGGAAAACCTGTCTTTTGGGTTAGATGTAACATAGACGCCTTCCGCAGCGGTTCATACGGTGGACCCGAAAGACTCTTGAGGACGAACGGAAGGTTCCATTTGGGTGTCTGGGTCCGCGGTCTCGCTCGATCAAACCCAAGCATTACTTTCGACAGCAGTTGGTTTTCCACTACCTCCTTGTGCCTATACCCCTCAGCCGCCGCCGTTAGCCGCCGCGCCGCATTTTTCTGTGTCAGCCGAACAGCCGCTAAATATTTTTCGGCGGCCGCCTGGCCTAGCCGCCGAAAAAAAATGCGGCCACAGCCGAAAATTTTGAAGTTTTAACGCATCGAAATGAAAACAAATAGTCAAGAAGATAGTTGTAACTTGTGTCTAACGGTAACCTGCTCTTGACTGACTTATATTTCATAGTTTTTAAAACCATATTCTCTTGCCAGCAACTTATGAGCGCCGTGTATTTGTGTTGTCATTAGCATGCACGGTTACTTTCGGTTTCGTTTTTAGGTTTTGATAATAGTCAGGACACATCGTTGTGGAAGCATTGCTTAAAAAAAATAGTGGTGATGTTGCTCTGATTTTTAATTTGAGGGTTCTTCACAAATTTTTACATTTGTGATTTCATCGGGAAATCCATTAGGCCTATCCCCCCCCCTTTCCATTTCGTCTTTTTCTTGTGCAGTGAGTTTCGTCGTTGATATCCTTGCTTCATTTCTATCGATTTAGCCGAAAATTAGCCGTTAGCCAGCCGAATTTATAGTTGGCCGGTGGTGGCCATAAAATTTGTGGCTAGCCGCAATTTAGCCGAAATTTCTATTAAGCCGGCTGAAAATGACAAAATAATGCGGCTGAGGGGTATACTTGTGCCCCAGGCACGACAAGACATAATTAATTGCCGACCTGTATCCCTTAATGGCCGTCGGCGCCAATCCTTTATGGAAAGGTCCTTCCAAAAGTCTGCTATGTTGAACTCGACGGACTACTCGGGTCGACGTCCTTGTCGGAGCACCAACTGTACCACTTCTTCCATTTTGATTCATAGTTCCTACGCGTTGATTCTTTTAGGCCCACTATGACCCTCTCCGCCACCTCCACGGAGCATCCTTTCTTCTGTAGGTTGATCCTTAAAGTAGCCACCCGTGAAGATGAAGAATCCCAGGATTCTGATGGAGGGTCTGTCCTCTGTGCTGTGACAGCAATTTCTCCATGACCGGTAAGGGGACTGGTTCTTCTCTCGAGGATGTCCGTTAACCATGACGCCGCCTGCCAGAATGGTGCCACTACGATTAATGCCCCTACGATTAATGCCCCTTCGGACTCCCTGATATCTTGTTGATCACTGTCTGAAGCATCGAGAAGGGTGGGAATAC
>JAHWFP010135513.1:18391-39336 GCA_023313725.1 Lithobius niger | reverse complement strand
AGTTGGTGGTTGAACCACGTTGCAAATAGGTCCACCACTGGTTGTCCCCATTTTTCGAATAACGCCTCTCAAATCTTCCTGTCGAGCATCCATTCCATGGTTGGGACTGTCTTGGCCCTTGACAGCTCGTCTGCCCAAACATTCAGCTTCCCAGCTATGTGCCTTGGCACCAGCATGATGTCGTTCTGCTCGCAGAAGACCAATAGTGACGACGTCTCTTCCATCAATGCTCTCGAGTGCGTGTCCCCGCCTTTGCGCACCGCCGTCGAATTGTCCGTCATCACCCTTATTACTTTGTGTGCTACGATGTCTTTCCACTCGTGAAGGGCGTACCGTACTGCTCTCAGTTCCCTTAGATTGATGTGGAGGTCCTTCTCTTAACTCGACCAGGAACCCGCCATGTGTGCTCCCCATCCAGTTGTCGACGCGTCCGAGAACAGTAGCTTCTCCGGGGCCGGTTCCCTTGTTTGCACCCCTCGTTCCAGCGAAGCTGGTGTCAGCCACCACTCTGCACACTCCCTCGGAAAATGCTGCAGGCTTATCCAGTCTTTCCAGCTCACTCTTGGATACCACTCGTCCTTTCTGAACCAGTGAAGGGGCTTCACTTTCCACTGGCCCAGTGGTACCAACCTCGCGTTCGAGTCTGCAATCCCTATGGCCGATGCCAATTCCTTCGCAGTTACGTGCTCCCTCTGGAGGAGCATTCGCATCGCCTCTCTCGTGCTTTCTATCCTTTCTGTGGACGGCCGCAATAGTACCATTCGAGTGTCGAACTCCGCCCCGAAGAACACGAAGACCTGCTGTGGGGTGAACCGTGACTTCTTCACATTGATGCCAAGTCCCAGACGCCTGAAGAGTGAAGCGCATTGGTGTGTTTGCTGCGTCAGTTCTTCCGCCCGTCTGTGCCTCACTAGCCAGTCGTCTAAATAGGCATGCGCCCGAATGTGCGTGCGATGAAGTTCCGCTAACACAGGTTTCATGATCCTGGTGAACACTTGAGGCGCTGTGGCCAGTCCGAACGGGAGTGTCGTGAACTGGTAAGAAACACCTCCCACCACCAGATGAAAAAGGTGCTGAACCTCCTCGTGTAGTGGGATGTGTAGGTAAACATCCTCTAGGTCTATAGATGCTGTAAACTCTCCCAGTTGAATTGCTTCTCTGATTGGCCCTATAGTTTCCATTTTGAAATGTTCTATGAGGATGTGAGAGTTCAACTTCTGGAGATTGAGCCGCTTTCCGCCGCCTTTCTTTGAAATCACCCTCGCCGGACTCCAGAAGCCCTTAGAACCCGGCGGTGAAAGAATCAATGCCTCTTTCCTCACTAGGGAGTCCACTTCCTCCTGCAACTCCTTGTTTTCCTTGGTCCCTTCCATCCAGGCTGGTGGCTTGTCTGCCAGCACTGGATGGGAGGAAAACACTAAAATAGCAGGGCCTGCACCTGCTTAATTTTAGTTTTTATTGCCTAACCGAAAATATACATTACCTGTTTTATAAATAGCGTTTCCTCCTTTAGAGCTTGATTGATTCCCTAGAAGCTTGGAGCTTCTATCCCAGCCGAACTTGTACCTTCTGCGCATGCGCAGGTTTGGGCCGTCTATATAATACGGCGCAGCCGTCCGTTCGGCATTATTTCTCCACACCCAGAACCTATGAACGAGGGGAGACTTGGGTGGGACTACAGGTAATGTATATTTTCGGGTAGGCAATAAAAACTAAAATTAAGCAGGTGCAGGCCCTGCTATTTTAGTGTTTTTAATTGCCGACGAAATTTACATTACCGGTTTTATAAATAGAGGACTTTGTACAAGTCGGCGCCCCAAGAACGAGTCTTTGGTGAAGTTACTCCTGAAGACCTTAACCAAAATTACGGAGCCGTACGCATAGCGGACCGATCCATGTGCGTGAACGGATCCGGAAAGGTTCCTCAGTATGGTCAGGTATTGCGGTGGGGAACGCGAATAACAAATAGTGGTTGTAACGGGTATGAGTTTAACAAGCAAAGGAACCGCAAGTCAGGGAACTTAATACCGCGGGGTACAAGATAGGAAATCAGGCAAAGGTGCCGAAAACCGATTACCTTGTAGGGATGGTGATGTCGATCCTCATCCGGGTAGAGTAGTGTGACTCATCCGTCCGGGGAATGTTGAAATCGTTGCGAGTATTGCAGGAACGGGTAGGAATGTTGGCGATCGGTTGATGTTTTTATAGAAAGCAGGCGAAAATGCAGTTCCCGGCGGAGCGAATGTGCTGAGGCTAGTCTTCAACCTTGCGGAAAAATTTCTTGAAGGAAGCAGGCAGCGTGAAGGATATGTCAACTTACTAGGTGAAGAAGAGTTAAATGCGTCCGTGACGGGATGACATAATCCGGAAATTATATGGAAGTGGCTTGTCGACATGGTTGCGTCCCAGAGAGCTATTGCAGAAGAAGATTCCGTCAAAGGAGGATTGTTGTCCGGGGAACGGTAAGGTACCGCCGTAATGGACGGATCCCGGTACGGGGATGGCAGTGGTGATGGAACCTTTCGGAGGAGACCTGAGACGGACGGAGATGGTGACGATTGTTGAAGTTGCGGAGGAATCGGAAAATGTACCGTAGTTGATGTAGGCGCCGGTGGGGTTCGTCTGGTCCCTGATCGAGCACAATGTACGCCCTTCATGGTGGGGAAGAAGGAATGAGTCGAAACCTCGCAGACCCGACGGGTTGCCATGGCCGCGTTCCAGAGAGTCACCGAAGACGAGGATGGTGACACAGGAGGATCGCCGTCCGGAGTATGGGAAGTCCGGACCGAAACAGATGGATCCCGGTATGGTGATGGCAATGGTGACGGGGCCTCTTTGAATAGGTCTGTGATGGACAGTCTTAGTCGAGGATGTAGCCGAAAGATGGGGAGAACCAGGCGAGCGCGCCTTGGTTGTTGTGGGCGTTGTTTGAAGGTGCCGGGGTCGCGACTGAGCTCAGTAGCATGCCCGTCATGGTGGGGATGCCGATAGGGAAGTGCAAGCGGACGTAAGAACGGAGCCTTCGGCTGAACCAAGGGAGAGTGTGTAGCCTAGACGCGTACCTTGGGAAGCGTTCCGGATGTTCCCGGAATGGCAGGAACTGTGTTGGTGTCGGATGGAACACCTTCTTGATCCTGGCTGATGGTGGCGAATCGTAGACCATCGATCCGGGAAGATGAGGAGGCAGATACGGCAGAGTTTATCGAGGCCGTCATATTGGCGGAAAGTGTTCTTTCTCCTGTTTTCTCCTTAAAGACAGAGGTCTGGTAAAGAGAAGGCAGGGTGGTGAGGAACGTGGTGCTATCGGTCCGAATGGGAGCAAGTTTCCCCCTTTTTTTGTTGAGCAGGGGATCGAGGGATGACAGGAGTGTAAAAACGTCCCGTAAGGGACGCAACCATATTCCTAAGACAAGGACGTGCTTGATCACATTAAGGAACTGTAGATGGAATGCAGGACCGGAACGCAGGGTCGGAATGCAGATTCGGAATGTAGAGCGGAACGGGAACGGCAAACGTAGGGATGTTGGAGGAAAGAAGGCTGGCGAAGGGTCAGAAAAAATCCCAAGCACGATCATACTTTAGATAAAGGAACGTTGACCTGTGAAAACTCCACCGATGGGGTTGGATCTGCGGACGAGGACATTGGACAACTCGGGTGCGAAGCTGGCGAAAACCGTTACGCTTGAAGCGGTTCGAACTGAAAGAGATGAGAGAGCCCAGGTGGCAAAACTGCGCATGGTGGCGCAGATGGAGGAGGAACCGAGGAACGAGTGGAGGTCGTTCCCTTAGGCAGGAATGGGGAACGTTGTTGGTTGTATAGGTGATCTTAGTGGTTCCTATTCGGGAGAGGAGGAACGAAAGGTTGAAGATTGGTGCTGAGGAATCGAGTCCTTACAGATTGTGAGCTTGTCTGTCTTAATTGTTGTAAGAAAGGGAGTACGCCGGGGGTTTTCCCGATTTGGATTATTATGTTGAGTCGGACGATAGCAGCCGTTGGATCAAAACCAGGGGTTTCCCTGGAAGCGTAGGAATAGTACAGAGCCTAAGTGCTAGTGGAAGTGTCCAATGGTCCCCACCCCCCCATTCACCCGGTCCGGTACCGAGGAACATGAGGGAACTGAGGGGAAGACGGAATCGTGAATCTGCTTGCGGAAGTGGATTGGAATCGACATAGTAGCAGACTGTGCAAGAAGAGTCATGGTGGAAGAATTGTGGTCGCCGAAGGGCCCAGGCTGGATGCTAGGGCCTGGTTACGGCTGAGTAGTCGTGGTTGCCAAGCAGTGGCGGGATCGATGTAGCAGCTGAGAAGACTTACTATTATTGCAAGAAACACACAGCCTGGACGGAGCAGACGGATAAGTGGTGTGGTACTAACAGGAATCGTTGACAACAGGAATCAGTGATGAATGAAGCGTTGATCCCTGTTTACAAAGGTTCATTTATTTTGTAGGTAACGCTGTGGAGAGATGCGAGGAACGCAACCGAAGGTGGAGCGTTTTTCGTTGGAACGAACCGCTGCGTGACTTCATAGGGAACGCGGTAACGAAGGCCGGGAATGTTGCAGAAGGTGGCTGAAGTGGCTGCCGACACTGAAGGGAACGGACGACCGGGGAATGGCGGTTCATTGTCCAGGGTGATCAGGTAATCCGGTTCTGTGGAACTGTGTGGCTCATCCGTCGTTGTCCAGATCTCAAATGTGGAGGAGCAGTGACTATATTGCTCCTTGGGAACCGAGACGGAACCGTGGCAGGCGACCGCTTTCCTGTCGGTAGGAACATAGCAACACTGTGGATGGCCGGAATGGTCCAAGACCAGGGAACCGGAATCACCCGCATAGCGATGTAAATAGCGCACGCTGCAGAGAAGAATGATGTTAACTGTGGAAGGGAGAAATTGGGGTTACTGGAACAGAAACACCAATAAGAAGGTAAGTGTACCGTGAGTAAAGAAGGAGAACCAGTCTTTCCTTTGGTGGTTTCATTGTCCGTGCTATAGCGGAGCGTGGGACCGGACTGAGTACGGGGGAGGATCGAGGAACGTGGGCCAGAGTGCAGGTGAGGAACATCTACCTAAGGCGATGGGTAGATAAGTAAGAGCTGCCGAACTGCTCTGTCTGAGTTTACATATGACAGAGGCTGCGCAGGAGAATGTGCAGTAGGATGGCGACACGGATGGATATCTTCAAACAGAAACCGCAAAAGAGTGCGTCCGATAGGTATCGCCAACGGGCCGAGCACGGCGGATCCTCGATGTTAATGGCCGAATTACAACTATGCAGAATTGTATAAATGAAGGAAGCTGCGCAGCAACATGCGCAGTGGGGTCGTGTTGTTGTTGGATTGAAGAGATAGTGTTGTCTGCATTTGTGACAGATCGAGGTCTGGTAAGAGGCGCATACGGAACGTAATGCTGTCGTTCCGCTGGTGCGAATGCCTCCTCCCCCCCCCCCCCCCCCTTTCCATTCCCCGTCACAGGCCGAGGCCGAGCAGGGGATTGAGGGGTAACAGGCGGAACAGCAATTGCAGAGACGTCTGGCGGATCATTGTCCGATAAGATGGTCACTGTCAAATGAAACTGAGTCGTGTCAAGGAACCAAGGGCATGGTTGCCAGGCGAATCGTTGCTATCATCCGTGCGAAGGGAGGATCGGGAATCGAACGGGTATCGATTCTTGTGTGGAAGTAAACGACGGTTTCTTCCCCCCCCCCCTTCCCCCAGGCATGGGACCGAGGGTTGTTGGGGAGTCGAGGGCAATGAGAGGGAACGTTAATCCGCTGGAGGAAGGAGACCGGAATCGATGATGAGGAACCGATAGGTTGTAACGATATATTCCCGTCCGCAGGGAACGTACAGAGGTGGCTGGAACCGGAAGGCTCGTGAACACATTCCGAGTTGTGCGAATCGCAGAACGGATCGATTCCGTTGTGGCTAGTAGTTAGCCAAAGAAGCCACAGTTACACTGGGCACACCCTTAACAGCAATAGACGGTAAGGGGTACAGGAACCGTGTATGGAATCGTAGCAGGCGACCGCGTTTCTGTTGGTAGGAACGCAGGAACG
Source organism: Lithobius niger (assembly GCA_023313725.1). Taxonomy (NCBI): domain Eukaryota; kingdom Metazoa; phylum Arthropoda; class Chilopoda; order Lithobiomorpha; family Lithobiidae; genus Lithobius; species Lithobius niger. The sequence goes on along the minus strand of JAHWFP010135513.1, from coordinate 33,278 downwards.
CCGTGGATGGCCGGAACGGCCGAGGATCAGGGAACCGGAACGAAGATGGAGCTCAAGGCGGTCACGACGACGTGAACGCCCTAGGAGAAGGTACAAGTCCGGCTGGGATAGAAGCTCCAAAGCTTCTAGGGAATCAATCAAGCTCTAAAGGAGGAAACGCTATTTATAAAACAAGTAATGTATATTTTCGTCGGCAATTAAAAACGGAGGATAATATCCGTGCTGGATGGTATCCAGAACGAAATTGTCTTCAGTCAGTTGTTGCCATTCTTCCAGGTGCCTTGATAATCTTCCCCCCACGCGACGGTGAAGCGGGAGAAGATTCATCTGGTGATCGTCACTGACGGTTCAACCTCCTTCCCGTTCCCCTGAAGGAGCTTCTTCCCCGGGCAAAACGTGCATTCCCCTCTCCTGCTCGGGGGCGGGGGGTTGGCAGCTGGCTCTCAAAATTGGGGAAAAGACGGTTTCGTGTTCTCCTTGAGATCCGGGGCCAGCTCCAGCAGTTTGCCATCCAACACTGCTGATAACGCATGAATCGAGAGCAGACGCAGTTGGCCCATCACGTCGGTGGGGATGTGGGCCACCGACTCCAGAAGGGCATCTCGTTTCCTAACAACAGAGTTAAGTAACAGTCTCGCCAACCAGTTCAAGCTGTCCTTCTGGAAGGATGAGGCCCTTTTCATGAGGTGGAGGCATTCCCGCACTGTCTTGTTGTCCCCAAGTTCCGGTTTGTTACGCACCAGCGTCTTGATGGCCACCGTTGATGCTGAATACACAAGTTCTGTGTGCGAGTTCGCCCAAATTCCAGATCTTAGAATTGCCTCGTCTTCATCATGCTGGTGTAGAGGTGTCCGGATGAACGCTGGCACCTTGTGGACCGAATCCATTTCCAGTTCTGCTTTCTCCGTGACATACTCCGTTTCCGGAAAAGTCCTGTACCATTTCTTAAAAGGAGTGCCCTTACCCGTCGATGTAAAAAACATTTTTGCTTTCTTCGGGTCGTGTGCTGGCAATGGTCTTGACAGGGAAATTGGTTTGTCATCCCTCCGAGTGAGCGATTCGTTGTTAAGTAGCTGTCGGAATGCGACCGCCGACTGAGGGAGGTGCAAAGGCGGCACCTTCCTTTTGCCCGAGTTGGCCAGCGTGTCCATGGGAGAGTCCGCAGGGTCTTCCTCTGTTAGTACGGCCTCCTTGCCAAATCTCGTCTCCCTCAGATGTTTGAACACGTAGCCTGCAAACGTCTTCCAATGGATAACACCCGGCCCTTCCTCAAAGGGATCGTCCATGTCAGTGGTTTTTCTTTCCCTTTTTCCTCAAATTCTTCCTCCTCTAAAAAAAATGTCATCAGCCTGGAAGTCCTTCTTGGATTTCTTGCACATTTTTTCCGACACTGGTTCTGGATCATGTTGCCTTTTCCGCCCAGAAAGTCCCTTTAATGATGGATCAGGCATAGACAAGCTTTGAGAACAACTCTTTAAGGCTTCCCGAAGCACAAGCAAGTGCTCTTCCAATTGTGCATGCCTGTAGCTCAAACCATCATTTGCTGGCGATTGTCGGCGCCGTCCCGATTTGTCTTTCTGTGGAGACCTGTCTTTTCTCGGAGAAGTGCTGCGATCCTTCGCCGATCCGCGCTCCGACGATGAATGCCTACCCTTGCCGTGAGTGGGAGACCGGGACCTGCGGGGCGACGTCCTGCGCCGACCGTCGCCACGACGTGGCGACCTCCGGCGATCTCCTGCGCTTTAGCGACGCGCTGCTCTGTGAATCGCTCGGCGGCGATCTCTCACCATCCTTGACCCACAGCTGCTTTGCCATCGCTAGAAATTTTGCAAATCCATCGCCTTCCGGCACCTCTCCTCGAGCTCCCTGTTTGCACTGCTCGGGACGCCCCTTGTCGCCAAACGATCTCGAGCCCTGTTCCTGTCCGCTCTCCCTTTTCTCGGGCGTGGACTGGGATTTTTACACTTTACTACTTTTAACTACTGTGTCGGCTCTACCTCTGCGGTCGCCTCCGGAATCCTTTCTGTCCGTGTGACGACCGCTAGCTGTGGAAGTTTTCCCACTCTTTCTGAACGTTTCGTTCACTTTATCAATAACCATTCTATCGTCAACCAGATTATCATGAAACGATCGTGAGGCTTTGCCATCGACACTTTTAAAATCCTCGCTAGATTTTTCTACCCTTCCCCCTTTGCTACTCAAATTGGAGGTGGTAAGAGTGTGGCTCTTCTGGGCAACCGACGTGCTCGACTTTAAGGTGGCCGAGCTACTAGTTTTCGACTGTTTTCCGGTGCCCTCCCCAGTCAAATTACGATCATCACTGTGCAAAGATACCGCCTAACATTAGCATTTTAAGGTTGCCAAATAGCCCCACCAGCATTATGGGCCTTTAGGAGGTCAGCAAACGAAGCCAGAAGGTCTGATTTTAAAACGTCAATTTTCGTATCTAACGATTTATTAAGGTCCTTGGTAAGAATAGCTCTGGATTCATCAGCTTTCTGATTAGCCGTGATCGCGCCATGTTTCTTGCCGCCATCACGACCGCACCCAAAGAATTCGGCGCATAAACCGTTTGATCAGACGCATCAAACCCCTCAAAATCCAGCGACGAAATATCATTAGAGCTTTCGTGAAAAATTGCAGGGGTGTTGGGGTCATCATCAACACTCTGCTTACCAGCCTTCTTTTCCTTGTTAGCCTTCTTGTTTTCAGTTTTATGCCACGCAAGAAGAACATGGATAATGGCCGCCGCCTCGTGTAACGAACACAGATCACAAAACTTGTTCACGAAGTCGCACTCCCTGCATTTCCGACATGATGGGTGCAAATCCTGCGGCGTTTTGATGCATGAGCATGTTGAATAATTCCCGCACTTGATTTTTTCACGGATCTTATTCTCTGCTTCACTCACGCTAGACATTTTGAACTCCAAGCCAGAAAACACGTTGACGTCAACGTGTCCAAGCGAATGTGAGGATTAGCCAAGATGGCGGCCGCATCTGTGTGTAGACACAGTGGTGCGCCTGGCGGGCAGAGGGGAAAAACTCACGGAGACGACAAAAATAGATATTATTTTTGTTTTTTGGGCAATGATAAGCCAATATAAGCGATTTTAGCATGAATTACTTAAGGTCAGTATTTTGCAGATAGTAAGAAAATACCACGGTGTGTGCTGCCAGTCGTAACCATAGCAATTGCTTGCATATTTTCGAAATTGGAACCGGTGGTTTAATAATTCCTAGTAAAGTGTCTCTGATTACGATCGCCTTTTTACAATAATAGTGATTAGTTTTCTGCGAGTCATTTCATTGTCAAACAATAATATTTTAACAGAGTATTGTCACTATTGGCAGCGGAATACAAACAACAGTGTCTGCAAGATGTCCCCAACCGATTCCTCCGGAAGTTAAGTGCGGTTTTAGTATAGCTTGTTGCCAGTTTAATTAAAATGTAATCATTTCGGTCAGTTTTCTTTTTGCATTCCTCATGCCTTGAATTGGACAGCGTCGTAATTTACACCGAGTAATATGGAGATCTTGAAGGGCTGCAGTACTTGGAAGCATGGTGGTTCGTTGGCCATCCACTCACCTTCACACCATGTGGTTTCAGTCCTTTCACTAATGCAAAATGATTGTCAGGTACACTTCTGGCCCACTGATGCACTTCAAAAGACAAAAAGGGGTGGCATAAATAAAAAGACAATCCAACTCCCCTAAGTGAGTCTCTAATTGCTGTACGTATCTCTTTTTTTTTTTTATTATGGCCAAGTGCAGAACGGCATTATTTCTACTTTTTCACACACATTACAAATGTAAACCTATTTAGTCCCTAGTCATAGTCTTTAAAGTAGTATAAAAAGCACAGTACGGAAAGTATGGAAAAGCATAGTTTTGGCAAATCCTTTCGTTGTTCAAGAACTGTCTTTTCATGTGAAGCACCGTCTTCTTTGTTTTGCCCTTGGTGAAGATTTCTTCTTCAGCTTTGCTTAATTGTTTATGCTATAGTTGTTGTTAATGGTGATTTTATGAAAGTTTTATTTTTAATTGCAGAACGAAATACTGCAATGGAAGGCTGTTTTATACAGGTCTCTGTTTCTACTTATTTGGATTTCTTCTCTGGAACATTGATAACATTTACTGCCAACAGTTGACGTAAGTCATTTAGTTCACACCTTGATATGAACATCTATTATACAAGATTCTATTTTATTGAAGAATTACATTTAATCTAGGTCGTCACACACGTAAGTCCTTTCTCTCTGTTCGAGTTCTTAGTTGAAAATGGAAAAAAATTGATGCAAGCTCTCTGAGGGCAACCAATATGGACTGTGTACCAAGTAATCGCACAGTAAAGTAGTTAGAGACAATAAGGCAAGCAGAAACTAGATAAATAGCATTAATCAAATGGGTAGCCAACAAAGAGTGAATAACAACAATAGTACAGTACTGTACACATTTTTGCTAAACAATTACATTTCAGTTGCTTCTTTGTATGGCGGTTAACACAACCAAAAAAAAAATGCATACAACTTATGAATTTGGCTTACCTGATGAACAACCAACTTTTATTCTACCAAAATAATTAAATAAAGATGCATTGAGCAGAAGCTGAAAGACAGCTGTAAGTTGTCGGGTCTCTTTGGCTGGTTCAGCTTAGTTTTGTTGTCTCAATGTGGGTAGGCAAGAGTTATGGGGAAAACACCATCCTTTCTCTCTGTTGCATAATTAATAGAAACTTGTGATCACTTAGAATGATGCTAAGCAACAACAGTGGACAGCACACCATTTAGGGAACTGGATAGCGGTGGATGTCAGTTACGAAACAGTGTTTACGAAATGATCAAGGATTAAGGCCACTTGAAAAAAAGAAGCAGTTTCTCAAGCCCCGCTTGGACAGATTTGTTTGACAAGAATTTAAAACATTTGTGTGGTACAAACAGCTTCGTAGTTCAAATAGTCTTGAGTGAAAAATAATAGCCCGAGTGATCCTTAATGTTACGGGAGTACAGAAAAGGCTACCGTTCTTACCATTTACCATTTAACAGCCATTTGTTTAGGCTGCATGCTAAAGCTGTGTCACGAGTAAGGTGCACTACCCCAAAAAACATTTAGATAATAAATCCATCTGATAATACTGATAATTAGTAAGCAGAAAGCGAATAAATAATTATCTACAACCTGCACTGATCTTCCAGGAAAAAGGCTTTTTATATGTGGCCTAATGATATTAATTTTCAAGCATATTTTATGACCTGCTAATACCCATGTTGCAGTAAGTGCAACAATGATGCAAGTTGTCTACATAAAGAACCGTTACAATGGTGTGCATTGGAATTATCCTTTTGTGATGCATTAGATTAGAAATGGCATTCATGGGCCTAACAGTAGATATATGAACCTTTTGACGTTACATGTTCCTTGCAGAGAGAATAATCATATTGACAAAAAGTTAACTTTATAGCACTTATCGGTTTTCTTGAAACATATTATTTTTATATTTGCAGCATGTTGCGCTCAGTACTGCCATTCCCATTCAGACAAGCCACACAACTTCATGCGTGGTGGCATTTATTCACTGGTTATACAGCTTACATTTATATTATTGTTTGGTAAGTTTGGATTATTTACGCACAAATGAAGTTCATAAATAAACAAGAATATTAGAAAAACAGCGGAAATTAGAAACGTCCGTCAACAAATTTTCATCTTGAATCCTTAATGAAGCGAGTGATAATTTTATGGCTTTTATATTTTTACATCAAAATACCAGGGCCACCTGGTTGATTTTTGTTTCTATTGCTTATACGAAAATATACATTACCTGCCTTTTAAGCATTTCCCTCCTCTCATGCTAACTTTCCCCTAGCGAAACTTGTTGGCTTCGCTGCCAGTCTCGTAGCTTTTACCTTCTGCGCATGCCTCCTTTAAAAACAGCCGTCTTGGACCTGGCTTTATCTTTCTTCTTCTCAGTCGTGACCATGGTTACTAAGATTGAGGGGAGGCTGGGTGGGTAAAGGTAATGTTTATTTTCGTGTAGGCAATAGAAACAAAAACAAAAACAAAAATCAACCAGGTGGCCCTGGTATTTTGATGTTTCTATATGCCGATGAAAATATACAATACCTGCCTTTCATGCATTATGGCAGACTTCGTCACCGATGGTGGTGGGACCATGGTAACGCACACCCGCGCTACGAGCTGGCTGTCCTAAAATCAACGGACTCTGTGAACCAGTTGACCTGAAGACGCCCATCGATAAGCAGCCGTAGGGCCAAGTTCGGAGCGGAGGGGTCGCATTGTCGTTGGAGCGACCGTGCGGGCCGGCCATAGTGTTGAAGTGGACAGCATGTCAAGGCGGGCCCAGGGATAGCTGAAACAGTGATCCTGCTGTGGTGCTAAGGATGGAGCAGAGGGGCAACGTGGCAAGCAGCTACCAGGCTGTCAACCAGCCGCGAGGCCTCAGGCTCAGAGTGGTCGGGCAAATGTTGCAGAAGATTGGTCTAGTCGATAAAGCAGTGCAGGGCGCGTCTTTAAGATTCAGTTCCGAGGTTCGGTCTCGTCCACCTAGACAGGGGACGTGGTGGTCGTTAGAAGCGTCGTCCCCTTGGTCGTGAAGGGCCGCAGTGGCTCAGGCCACGGTGTTCGAACCCCTGACTCAACAGTCCAATCAAGGTGTCGAGACGAGCCGGTAGAAGGGCCACAGGTAGGCCTATGCATCCCACGAAAAACGACGACAGAGGCATCCAGAAGACGACCAAGGCCATGAAAAGGCGCCGTTAGGCGAAGCAATCGACGTGGGGGAAAGGTCGCTTGTTGACCAAAGACGAGTCGGCTTTAGTGACGAATCCATTTGAGAGACCAAGATCGACCAAAAGGTTTGCTAGTCGAAAACTCGTTGCCAGTCACGCCACGAGAGAGAGTAACAGCCATGCAATGTGAAGAGATGAACAGTGAAGGGTGAGCACATGGCTGGTCCATTCTGTGGCGAATGTCAGTCATTCATGGCAAATAGCTGTGGCCGTGTACAGCGTTTCTAGCTGTGCGAGTCTTGGAAGCGAAGGAATACTTAAGGCGAATGCCTTGGTCTCTTTCGAATGGTGGTAGAGAGTGTGGTAAATCGCAGTGCAGGCCCATGTGTTCATGAGCGCCTAGTTGGCTGGCAGGGAGGACCGATCGCTGAAAACATCAGTGAACCGCAGGATGTTGTATTATAGTCTGTGACTCTGTGAGGGACGCTAGGCAAGGAACTAGTATTAGGAGAAGAACGGCCCACAGCTGCGTATCGGCAATCATTCGTAATGAAAATTATGGTCGTGTAGATTCATCGATAACTGATGACGAATGAGGACACCTAAAATACCATGGATTTGAAGGTGTACAGGCGGGAGTAGCCAAGTGCCCCGCTGGATGGATGCGAAAGGGTCGTTGCTTAGCAGCGTCAAATGAGGTGGTAATAATGCAGGGCACCAAACCAATTTTTGGTGCAGACGACAGACCCGATGGTGTTAGTGATGACCGGTGGGCGTTTTATTTTTTATTAGTATTATTTTTTGAAGGCGATCGTGGTGGTCGCCGTAGTGCCCAAAAAAGTATGGAGCTCAAGTATGGTTGAAGGATGAGCCAGTTCTATGGGCCAAAGTCCTGAGAGTGTTGAAAAGAAATGACCGATAGTGTGAGGACTAGACGTCTCGCAGGGTGAATTATCTGAAAGCCTGATAAGGATGCATGGTCGCTCTTCCATGAGTGTGCAAGGTCCACGAGTAATTGGAGGCTTGATAATCTGGCTGTAGTGTAAGGTACTCGGGTAAGCGAAGCTTCAGATGTGATCGTAGTAAGGAACGACCAAAGAACCAAAGTGGATGAGGATCAGGTGTTTGAAGGCATGTTTGGATATAAGTCCGCTGTCAAAGGATGGTTGCTTGCAGGCGATCGCCGACTTTGCCCTGATCAGATAGGAGAAGACCTTCCGGTCGTAGCAGTTGTCCCACGTGCGGTTGTTCCTCCTTTGGCACGGAAGAGCCCGACTGTGAAGGTGGGCCTGTCGTGGTCGTTCTCCCAGCCCAGCGTACTGGGCGGAAGGTGGAGAAACCACCACGCCCAGCAAATGAGGCGGTCAGAAGAGAATCCTGGAGATGACGCGATGATAAAGGCGATCGTAGGAATGGTTGGCCCAGGCGCTCAATCGGAACAACAAACGATCCTTGGTTGTACCTGTAAGACAGCATTACCAGCGAGGGTTCATGGACTGGGATTGAGAAGGACAAGTGTATAGTTGGTCCTACTATGTGCAGCATGGCTGCTGCAAGTCCTGAAGTGAAGGGTGGAGACAATGGGGACAGCAGCTGAGGCCATTATCGAAGCGAAGATAGAGTCCGAAAATGGCCACCACAAGAAGATGCCAGAAAGTTGTAGTCAAGATGAAGATATGGAGGGAAGATAATATCTTAAATTCTTCCCTCTTAAATATCTTCAAATTAGTCCTCCCCTCAGCCAGACTTAATTGCCGGAAGTACTTTTTTTCCGTTAGGGTGGTCCCAGTGTGGAATGCTTTATCTGAGCGGATCGTTGCGGCTGCTTCCGTCAACAGCTTCAGACAACAACTTGACGAGGTTAACTTTGCCAAATTTTTGAAAAGACCCAATTATGTTGTCGCCTGCTAGTTAGGTGGCGATTGTTGGACTGGTGTATGCCCAATAATGCCAGCTTGTTCATGATCGTGTCTCTCCTGGTGACCATGGCTTTTTTATTATGATGAACTTTTTTATCTTGATTATGATTGACAATTGGTTTAGGCCAAGCTTTAAACTGCAATGCATTTATTTTATTTTATTTATTTAAAATTTTTTTTTTCAAACATTGACAATGGTACGGTTTTTTCCCCTCACTCGTCACTCACGTTTGGCGATGCCATCGGGGACCACTGTGTCCCTGGTACGTCTAACCTTGGTGGTAAGGCATTCGTGACCCCAACCCTATACCATCAACCTTTTCAGCCTGTCAACAGTCTTCGTTTTAAACTTTTAAACTTTACAATTTTTAATTTTTGTTTTAACTTCGGATGGCAGTTAGTGACCACCAGGTCCTTGCCATTCCGGTTGCGTTTGCAACGAACTTATATTATTATTATTGTACTGATAAGTGCTCTGGTGATTATGTTGCAAATTAGTGCAAGTCGTAAGTAGCCAAGGTCTCAGTTTGAACATGAAAGGGCAAGGGCCCACAGTGACGTAGCTGACGAAAACTGGTTTGTTTCTCTTTTCCGTGGTTGGTGATGCTGGACGTAGGGAAACGTGGAGACAATGACTGCTCCCCCCCCCCCACCTCCTCCTTTCAGGAAAGGTCGAAGTGTTGACAAGAACGGAAAAGGAGGCCTAGGTTTTGTAAGGTTTGAAGGAGTTGCATACATGCCATAATAGACATGAGCACTAGTGTATTTCTGGGGCCCATCGCCTGCCTAAGGTAAGGGTGTGCCGACGTCTGGAGTGAGTCTTGGACCTTTGGCTTATGAGATGGTCTTGCTACCGAGTGAGCCACTCTCATTCCTTTAACTTTCCTATGATGGCAGGGGCATTGATTGATTGGTTGCATTGATTGAGTCAAAAGTGGCGCATACCACAAATTGGTTGGGCCTTCAAGCGACCACAGGCAGAAATGGCTCAAAGCAGGTGAACGGCATGACGAACGACGGCTGGCAGGCGACGGATGCCACTTTGCAGAAGGTGCCGAAATCTAGAGAGAGGTAACGAAGGATTCGTAGTAGCAGGAATGAAGAACACCACGTCTGATCAGGTCGGTCAGATGATACGACGCTTGCTCACAATGCTTTATAGAGAAGGGCGCGCTTACGCACTACGTCCGCGGGCCTGGTGACTCTATAGCTCTTAATGTCTAGAGTAATCAGCATGAACAACCGCATTCTTAAATCACCGATGAAAGTCCAATGACGAACCCGGTGTCGTTGTATGGTTGAGTTGATGAAGCAGTGTAGGGCGCAGGCCGGCCTGGGCCTCAAATGCGACCACTGCCAGGAGAACAAACTGGGTTGGAAATCATGACTCATGCCAAGCCAGACCAGAAAGCAGTATAGGACACAGCAACTGCAGGTTGTGAAAGAAGAGATGCCAGCAAGAACGGCAATGTCCCTGAATCACCGAAGAAAGGGCACTATGGCCACGTGAGGAGGCCAGGCTGATAAAGCAGCACTGGGTGCGGGCTCCGAATTGGTCCACCATAGAGTGATGATCGCAGGACAACGAGGCCCTATCTTGAGTAGCTTGTAGTAAACCGTTCTCACAATAAAGATACGCAAAACCCAAAAGTTTGTAACAGTCAATTACAGGCGAATTTTCAGTAAAGCCTGTTGCAAATAATTTTTTTTTTAAATGTGGTAGTGCTGTGGTAGTGCTGTCGTGCGACTGGGCGCCAATTCAGGGACAGGGCGACCACTGTTAACAGATGAACGAGATGACCGCAGCCGACCGTGGTAGGATGGTCGGCTGGAACAACCAGACGAGACAGTCATTAGTCTGTCCGTTGTGGCACCTGAGGAGTGGGCTGTGATGCAGAGGAGTGGGGTCCAGTGAACTGTTCATTCGAATCGACTGGGCCCAAGGATGAAAAAGCACCCACTGTACGAGAACTGTCGCCGTGACAAAGGACGAGTCCATCGAGCTGCAGGCGTCTGGCCAAGGAGCTCAAGAAGACGGTACGATAAAATGGTCTGAATCCGACCGCCAGAGAGATATCCAAAGTCCGGAGATGGTGCGTGTGCCTTGTGGTTTTAACAATGTTATGTTCAGGGGAGTCGTGACAAGCAACCACACGTGGCGGAGCCGCGAAGGAAGATGAAGCCGGTGCCAAAACAGATGCTTTTACAGGATGCCTGCGCCGCGCATGTGCAGAAGGTAAAGCTACGAGACTGGCAGCGAAGCCAACAAGTTTCGCTACGGAAAAGTTAGCATGAGAGGAGGGAGATGCATAAAAGGCGTAAGTATACACTCGTCTGCATTTGGAAAAATATTTTGACAGGTAGTTTTCATTGTTTGATCACCGCTCAATCTTGCGCAATACTGTATGTTTATAGATTATAGAATTTCAGAGTGTAACATGTTAGATAATGAAATAATTTATTCATCTTGTTTTGGTACGTTCATTTTACAGTTGCCAAACAAGAATGAACTATTTAAACATCAATTACGACGTAAAGGTAAGTTGACGGACACATCATTATTTAAATTACACATTCAACGACAAAATCTCGCCGAACTTCAAAATAAAGAGAGGCTACCTAAGGATCGGCTTCCCAAACGCAGGAACCAGTCTGTGTAAAATTCAAAGCTGCATCTAGGTGCTCTGTAGGTGGAATAGGCCGCTGCTTCAATTAGTATGGTGTGGTAGCAACATCTAATGCCAACATAAAACAACGCTGTAAACCCTGGTGCCAGCTGCTAACTCGTACAAAAGCCCTTTAAATATGTTGTTGGTAACTAGTAAACCGTTCTCACAATAAAGTTACGCAAAATCCAAAAGTTTGTAACAGTCAATTACAGGCGAATTTTCAGTAAAGCCTGTTGCAAATAATCTTTTTTTTTAAATATTCAAGTATAGTCCTATTAAAAAATTTAGTGGAAATGCAAAACTAATGACCCACACTTATATTATCATATATACAAACTGAAACCAGGCTTTTGAGCCGGATGGCAGGTCTACTGTTTAGGAAAGTAGTACAGCTCTTTTCTTGAACCACACAGTAACAGTGGAAAGCCAGATTATCATTTGAGCTCACTGTTCTAAACTAATGGATGAAATGAGTGGGGAAAAAAACATGTGAAGAGCATTTCAAAGGCCGTACATGATGTTTCTACTTTTCCCAGATTTGAACAGGTCTGCACTGAAGTCCATACTCAGAAGATTGATGGTAGTGAAATTTTTCGTCCAATTAATCACGAGTATATTTTCTGTAATGTTTGGTTCAGTCAGACTTTAATTGGCTGTTTTTGTCTATTTTGTCAGGAGCACCGTGAAATGACAACGCTGTACAATTCATATTTGCTTTTTTTTTCTCCCTTTTCTTCAGTTTGGACTGACTGGTGTGTGGATTGCCAAACACGGCTCTCAAGATGGAACACTAGAAAATGGTGGATTTGATCGAGGATGGAAATCTATATGATTTTATGGACTAATTTAACTTTGGTTACAAATTTGTATTTATGCTAGATAATTATATATTTGACTGTAAATAAATTTTTGTTGTTTTAACGTTTTATTTCAGTTACAGGTGGATTTAAGAACTAAACAAAAAACAAAAAAAAAAATCATGGCAACCAATTTCAGCACCCATGAACTTGCATCATGGTTTTTTAATTATATCAGAATTTGTTTTCTGAACAGATTTGTTTTGTTATAGATTCTGAGGCAAAATTTGATACCTCTCAGGTGTTGAATTTCTACTTGGCCAGTTTAATAATGTTCAATCGTTGGTCCGCATGGAGTGGAAGTGAGGGAGGGGGGAACAGATGCAGCTAATATCAGCAAGGCCAGTGTCATGTAAGTAGTGAATAATTAAAAGGCTACAGCTGGCAGCCCATGTTGCTTGCGAATGAATTGCCACTCAGTTACTAGCGTGTCTTGATCTGGTCAAAAAATGCCATGTTTTAACCAATCGACATTGGTCCTTTCCAAACCTCCCCTCTAAGCTAGTTTCCCACGAGAAACTGAGTTGCTCAGTCATTATTTCGACATGGCAAAACAACATGTCAGTTTCAATACCCAATTAGCAAATTAATCATTCAATTCGACATAGCAAAACTTCGGGCACAGCCTATCATATCATGTCAGCAGGATGATGTAAACTCTAACTTAGCTTGCTACATATCGCTTCTCGGGCTGTTTTCCCTTTCTCTCCTTTGATTCCGGATACCTGCAGGGAAATAAAGGTCCCAGAGTATCTCCTAAATACAGATCCGGGAGCTGGTACAATACAGGTTTTTAACGATGGGTGGAACTTTATCGGGAGGCTGATTGTGAGCACTGATGGCGGTGTGAACGACTAGCGTTTGGGAACAGAATAAGATTCGCTCGGCGAAAAATTAAGAACAGAAGGGGAATTCTACACACCACACAGGGGAATTCTGCCAAATGTTCATCGTTACTGGTTCTGTTGATGCTAAACCAGCCAATCTTCGAGCTTCGCAAGGTGCCCTAAGGTCAGTTTTGTGCCATGCACGTAAAATAGTTATGATCAGATTACCGGAATGGGTGAAGCAAATAGCACAAGGATTGTTGATGAAATGACAACTTACGGCAATTTCTGCAAAAAAGGTGCTTTGTCTCGTGTTTTACGATAAGTATTCAAATTCTCGTTGTTTGAGGTGAGAGCACGTTTGAAATGAGCAGCCATCTGAAGAAACGGATGCATCCGACTTAAATGGATGCTCGGACGATTGTGAAGGGTAAGTGTGGAACGGCCTACTAGGAATCGGGGCGTCACACTGTAGGTAGCCAAAAAAACCTTCCTAGAGTGTAAGTTTTGAGCATTAACATTTACGATATTAAGTATAATTCTAAATGCGAGTATTTTTGGAGTGTTTTGGAGCTTTGATATTCCATATTTTGGGTTTCTTCACTGAATTACCTTTTGTGAATACTGATATTCGCTGTTGCTACCATACCTGTCGCAATTTTCCTTAGGTTTTTTTCATCAGAAAAAGGTTCTACTATTTGAAGTCCTAATATTGTGTTGTCTTTGTGCTCTTCACTTATGATAAAGATTTCAGTTCCTGCTCTACTCATTTTGGCACTGATAACAGCCACACTGTTTGCAACATAAATGCCTTCCACCATAGGGGGCCGTTTGAAGGTCACAACCAGAACTACAGATTGCTTTTTATCACAGTTACAAATGAACAAGAGTTGAACAGCTACAAGACACACTGTGGGAGGTTATACAAACCGTGAAACGTGGACTAAAGATATTAACCTTCAACATAACTGAATTTACACCACGGTTGTGACGTGACCGGAAGTGTGCGTCTTCGCAAAAAGAAAAAGTGTGGGTTAGCACGTTGCCCCACACTCTTGCCGACAACCCATAATTCTGCTGACAACCCATAGTTTTTACACTTCCGAATCACATGACCGGGAACACACACACCAACAACTGCGTATAAAAACTTGCAAATGGAATTACGTAACTTACCGGAATATCCCGAATGAAATCCTATCCCTGCTAACCTATGTCGGGCCCATAACGATAACGCATTACCACATTTCTTGAAACAATTCTCAAACTACAAAAAGAATTACCTTGCCGGAATGTCCCGGCTGCCTGGAGGTTTCTTAACTCCCACCCATCCCCCTCCATAAACATGAGCTTAGTGGTTATCGTAGGTAAAAGAGCTCAGTCTGGTTGCTGGAGGTTTGCGGATCTGGTCAAACGCCTGGAATGGGGACCTTGGCAAAGTCCCTGTCAGGACTGCTGGCCAGAGTAGCGTGAGAGGCTGCCATGCTCCTTCAGTGGCTATGGGAACAATTCTGGACAATCTTTCGGCCCCTACGATGATCGGAGGTTTCTTTGTTCAAATCCCCGAGTTGGCTCCTCCCTTTACCAGACATTTCTTCTCTCAAATGTTCAAAATTAAGCCGGTTCAGCCACACGAGCATTAAATTGCTTTGGCTGACTTAAGGCTCAAGGAAATTAATTTTTAAACAAATCCAGCCAAAGAATGTGTCTGTCTAACCCCCACTTCCCCCAACTAAAATGGAACGACCTTCCATTCATATCTATCATATATACAGGGTGTTCGGAAATTGGTGTCAAATATTTTGAGGGTCCGCTGTGTAATCAAAGATAAGAAGAAAAAGTCCTATAAACATGGGTCCGGAAATGC
>JAHWFP010135513.1:0-17991 GCA_023313725.1 Lithobius niger | reverse complement strand
AAGACTGGTGCATTTCCGGACCCATGTTTATAGGACTTTTTCTTCTTATCTTTGATCACACAGCGGACCCTCAAAATATTTGACACCAATTTCCGAACACCCTGTATATACCTTTCATATCTATATACTGATTACCGTATTTCTTGAAACAATTTTCACAAACACAAAAACGTTTTAATTAAATACGAATTAGCTTGACGACCCTACCGTGGTATAAAGTAGTTGTTGGTGAGAAAGTTACGGTTACTGAGTATTGTACCATGGCTGCGCTGATTGACCCCCGTGCGTTAAGTTTACATGATAAACTACAAAGTGTAAATTCAAAATATACGAAAAGGAACAATGTGCATTCTGGCTCCCTGCCAGAAGTAGTTTCTTGCTTCCGGTTCTTGTTTTATAGCAAAGGTTGCCAATGGACACGGCGCAGTGGTAACCGTTTCGTGTGTCTAGAAAGGACATGAAAGTTCTAGCCTAGGAAGTCTTCTACTGCACATGTGTTGGAAAGTGAACACAATGTGAAATAGTAGCAGTTTATTACGATTGCGGTAAAAGTTGGGAAAATAAATGCCCATCATGCACAATTCGCCCGCGCGTGCATATCCTCTCGTATTGTTAGCCCTGCCCAACTCGTTGCACCTTTGGTTAGTGTCATTCAAATTCATTCCGGTATCAGTGCAATGCTACAACTGATATAAGTAGAAATAACTGTTCGTATGCCAACATTTGGCCATACTGATAATGCGGACGACCTCATTAAGAACACCAAATACGTACAAACTGTTAGGCCTATACTTTTAACACTGAACCAAAGGTAAAAAGTCAATGAAAGCAGTTAGTAGCCATTGTATCATTTAACTGTCTAGGTCGCATCCTCGGGTATTTGGGTCTTCATATGGGGCCTTTGCGTCGATTGAGGGCTGCCCCCATCATCAGACATGTCAGGCCATGTGTGCAGGAGGTAGGATTCCATCAGGATGTGTGTCAGGCTACATCAGTTCATCACTGAACCCTTGGTATTCAACATCATCTTTCTTCGTTCACAAGGTGAAATAATTTCAACTGTGCAGCATGCGCTATAGTGGTGTAACCAGCTTGATGACTACGGCCCTGCCGTACAAATCTCAAGTGGACCTCGATACTGCACTTCTTGGTGTCCCCCCCCCCTCCCCGTTTGTTTGGGCAAAAGCCTAACAACAACAACACCACCATCGCCTGGATTATCTGGGTGATAATTATCTGCCCCAAGTCAGCAGGTTGCTTGTAGCTATCTTCTTCAGGTAATAAGTTATTGGGTAAATCTGCGGTGTGCTCCAGGATGTAGCCATATTATAACAACTCAAATGAAGTCTTCCCTGTAGTTTTGCTGGAAATCCAGTTTATGCAGCGCTGAACCTCAGATAGTCTGCGGTCCCAATCTTTGTGGTTCTCTTCTTTGATAAAAGTAGCATTGGCACGAATTAAAACACTTAATTCATCCAACATGGCCATTAGCCAGCAGTCTCTGGCTCAATGTCAACAAGTGCTTTATTTTGTGTTCACTACAAAAGTTCTCAAGTTAACTGTATAACCGTACCATGATTTGCTGCGACCCGCATCTGAAGTCATCGAATAACTCTGTTCTGATGCTTGAGAACAGATGACGTGAAACAAGTGGCACAAGCTTGAAGTCGCATACATTTTAGGTACCAGATAGTGACGACCACTGTTTACAACGTTAGATTCAATTTCCAACGTTAGTTAAATAACATGGCAAATTAAAACATTGTTACCTCCTTATAGCTAATAGACTTCTTCGACGTAACTAAATTAAATAACATTTCATCGTCGAATTGAAATGCTAAAGTGTTTTTGTTTTTACGGCTGCGTTAACACAAAGCCGTAAAAACAAACATTTTAGCTTTGTTTAAAAGAGCATTGTTGCATGAATGAATAGGCTTACAGTCGAACCATATTCTCCATTAGGCCTATCTGCTACTTACGAAACTACAACTGCCGTTAAAAAAATTAGGCCTAAAAATGAAAATTAGGTCTAAAATCACGTTACTATGGCAACGTCAAGTTGCTAAGAGTCGCTGCTGGCTTTCTCGAAAACGTCTCTCCTGTCCCTTCCCTACTACCACTGATCTGTATAGGCTAGGTTGCGCGTTATCTTATAACACTGTAACTGCCAGTGTTGCAAAAATGAATAGGCTTACTGTACAATCCAAATCTCCGTTAGTTGCTACTTACAAAATTAAAGTTGTAAATTAGGCCTAAATGCTGACAATTACGCCTAAACTGTAAAATAAGCTTAAAGCTAACACATTTTTAACGGGCAATTCTGATGGTCACTGCTTTTAGATTATAATAGAGATAGCTGTTGCAATGCGTGATGCAAAGTGCGAGTCACTATTGGTAGTGGCAGAACTGTACAGAAGACCGGATGAGACTAGGTAGTCGCTGTAGCCGCTTGTTGTTAAATTATCAACACTAATGAGCAGTTCCTTGTTACGGCTTGTACTTGAGACACATGATGCAAAAATGTACGTGAATAATTTCAAACAGGCGACACCCTGAGGGATAGGATTGAGTTTGCCCTTTACTTATCCAACTGGAACCTTCACAATGCACGTAACTTGTCATACACAGAAACCAAACCTCCTCTCTGATCAGACGAACCACTTTATCCACTCCCAAATGACCTGCAAACTCATGGTAACGCACAGCAAGGTATTTCTGCATGGGACGGGGAATGACGAACAACTTTTTGACTATTCCTTTGCCATCTTGGAAGCAACACAAAATGTTGAAGCATGTGGCACCCATTCCTGTTACATTTGCCATAACCTGAATGTTATCTGAATGTCACGGTCTTGTGCCTGGATTAGAGATACACGGTCCTCCTCAGCGATATAAAAAACATGTGATGGCATATTGAGTTTTACTGTGCTAGTAATACCATGCTTATTACTTGAAGATATGCAGCTTTCCTACACTGGTGTACAGCATCAGGACATCCACATGAGGCATTTTTTCACCATTGTGATGCCTAACGTAGTCAAAAACTCACCAATTAGTTCGGCCCAGCAAAAAATTGAGGTTTGATGTTACGTTTTGTGTCTGAGTACGCCAAAACTGAACAATCTGTTGCCAAAGAGACTGAGAAGCAGCAGCCTCAGGCGATTCCATTGTCCAAACTGCTGCTACGAGCTCTGGGCAGCTGAAATGATACTTTCCCTCATCAGGATTTGTGTGACGACTAACGCAATACACAAGCCGCAACTTGTCATCCTTATCACGCTGCACCAGCTAAACCAAATGAACTGTGTATCTGTGTCTCATCGCGAGGGCCAAACAATTTTAGTACAGGTTCAACTAAATGATGGTGAAGTTCCTCAAAAGTGGTTTGATGCTCATCGGGGTCCTCAAACGGTACGTCTCACTTAGGCAAGTGTCGTCGCCACAATTGATTAAGTGAGACGTACTGAGAATCAACGTAATTCCTTAACATTAGTTGGTTGTGGAAACTCTGATATAGCTGCCAATTTACGTTGTCCTGGTTTATACCATTCCTTGAGACTATACACTAAAGTTCTGAAAACACCGGTAACCAGTTGACACAGTGGTATTTCATAGAAATCTTCAAAATAACACCACCACAATACCACCAACGAAGAACACACACAGTTTAACAATTAAATTTTCGGAATCTCATTCTGCAGAACTAACACCAAAACCACGAAAAAATTAGTTTACATCTCAACATCTTTCGTCGTATCCAAATTTGAACGCTTGCGCATGTCAGCAGGACCACTCACCTGTCGGATCTGGACTGCCCACTCTCTATCCAGGGCCGCGCCAAGTTCAGGTCTGACCAGCAGGTTGATGTTGGTGTAACTAGGGGATGCTATGTTCATGAGAGGAACTCCGTTATCTCGAGCTTTTTGATGATGAGTGACTCTAATGCTCTAAGGTGGTTGTCATGCAGGGCATTAGATTTAAGCAGAATAGAGGTCTTGTCCCAGGCAACTGAATGTTGAGAATTCTTAAAATGCATGGCAATGCCATTAGTCGGATCACACTTGTCACTAATGGCATTGTAGCATCATGAAGTAGTTTCTCAAAGATGCGGTGTAGTTTTTCCCATCATGTTATCTAAATCCATTGCACCCATGAAAAAATCGTCACCAAAACATGACACAATCTATCCAACGCAACTACCATCACATGCTGAAACATTGCAATTCGGCCAAAAACACTTACACCACCAAAAAGTAGAAAAATAAAAGTAAAAATCGGTGGTGCAAATCCGCATGCTTGAATTTTGTTGTTGCTATGTCAACAGCATGCAATCAGACACTTTTTTAGGTTGTTTAGTGTGACTTCAGAAGACGAATAGACAGTTTCTTAGAAAATTCAAGTCTAGTTTTGCTTTTTTGTTTGGTGGTGTAGGGGTTTATCGCCAAATTGCAATGTCCGATTCTCACCACTGTTACCGTCAGTTACCGGTTTTCAAGAAATGCTGAAAAGCAGGCGGTCCATTAGCTAAACCAAAAAAAAAGTAGCTCATCGTGCCCATCAGTGTAGTGAATGCAGCTTTCCGTATCGATGGGAATCTGATTCAATCCTTGAGCAGCATCCAGAATACAAAACAGTCTAATGTATAGTATAGTCATTACTTGCGTAGTGTTACTAAACAAGTTATAAAATCCGTCGTAGGTTAAACACACACGAGTGATATGACGACGTTGAGTAGCATGCATAAACAGTGAAGAAAAGGAGTGGGCTTTTGATGTGGCCTATTTTCAGTTGCTTGTGGGTAGTCATCGAGCAGCAGTACTTCCACTTGTACGTTTTTTTAGGGACAAAGTTACTTAAAAATCTCAATATTTCGGGATTGTCCCCAGGATTGCTGTAGACACAACGAAAAGAAAAAAAAACCTTTGTTAGGATTATGGGGTGGCAAAAGGTTCCCTAGTGAAAGTAGTTTCTCTCTCATTCTCAGCTTTCCACCAAGTTTAGGCATTGCATGAAGAAGCACCTGTGATTGCGGCAAATCTGTGACTCGGGCCTAATATTGTCCATATTAGCAAATGTTTCTGTGGACTCCTTGCAAAAGGCAGCTGGGAGTTCTAATGAGCAATATCCATTGAAGTCTCTGACTGTACCCATCTGGATTATAGGTCGACTCATCTTCGGCAAATGGGATCCATTTCCTCTGAACGTTGAATGACATTAACACCTCTCCAGTACAATGCATGGAATCCTGTATTCCATCCTCCCGGAATCCAAACATGTGATTATCTCATGGTGACTTGAATCGTTTCCTGACTTGCCGACACTGAATGGCGACCTGCCAATCCTGTCTCACGTCAGTGACTCGTGACCTAACGTAGATTTCGATAGTGCCTTGGCTGCCAACTTAAACGATTTCAACTTTTAAATGATCCAGAAGATGACTTTGTAGAACTATGACGACCCATGCAACTTGACTACTCGACTCGCACCCATCCTGTAACATTCACATTTTCCTCAGTCGCTTACGATTTCGAGGGCAAGGTACTTTGCGCCTTTTTCCCCTGCGTCCCGACAAGACTTTTTCTTTGCTGTAATTTCCGAGGGCAGGGTACTTTGCGCCTTTTCTCCCACACCACGGATCGATTTTTGTTTCGTCATATTTTCCGAAGGCAGGGTAATTTGTGCCTTTTCTCCTGCACCTCAGTATGACTTTGTAGCCTTTCCGCCAACACCTCAGCGTGACTTTCCATCAGTCAGTTCACCATTTTTATGCTTAGCGTATTTTCCGATGGTGAAGTACTTTGCACCTTTTTCTCCCGCGCTTCAGTTCAACTGTTGTTCATCAACATCATCATTAAATTCGAGTCCTGTCTCAACTTCTCTTTGCGTTCAAAAGTCTACAACCTGATGCCAAACCCTCACTGCCGACACGGTCCCCGGAAGACGAGTAGGCAAGGGCACCAATGAAAGATCCTTGGTCAAGGTCACTGCTTCCCCGGCTTGAGACAAAGCGCCAGGCAGCAAAGCGTCATCCGCCATCTTGAATCTTTTGGCTAACGGAGCTACTGCTTCTTTCGCCGCTGTTGTAGCTTTTACAGATAAAGAATCTTCCCAAGTCTTCTTATCCTTAGCCCGAAATTCTTCCATAAGGGATCTTGTAGCAAGTTTAGAATAAAATCAGCTGATGGATCTGTCAAGTTAGAATCAGCTTCTAAAGGATCGTTAACAATTAAATCTGTACATACAACCTGATCATTACATAGGTTGTCCGAAGGGTTCAGTTGAAGTTTGTTCAAATCGACTTTCCAGGAGCTTTGCAATGAAGCACGCTTGCACTGATCTTTACGTTGGTCCGAGCGCTTACAAGTATTGTCAATCGCTGAAATTTCTTCATGTGTGTGTTGTAGGCAAATCTCACAGCGATGAAGCCGAAAAATACACAATCTGCATTTACATACAAGGTGGCGATCACCCCGGTGTCTTTCAGTATTTACACGCAACTACAGTTAAACCCCATTATAACAATACCTCTTACACAGGTTATAACAATATATAAGTAAGGACCCGTACTTTATGCGATATTGCGAAATCGCAAAATTCGCAACTTGTTTACTAATAAGAATTTTGGCTCCATTTTTCAATTGGGGAGGTGTACGCCGTTTGCTGAAGCTAAAAATGAAAATATGCGATCGCCAAATTTGCATTTTACCGCAAAATTCACAATTTTTGCCCGAATAAATAAATTATGACTTACTTTTCATCAAAATTGTATTAACATAGCAGTAAAATAAGGGCTTCTGTCCGTTACTGGCAGCCGTTTTGAAGTGGAATTTAAATTTTTTTAAATTTATTTATATTGTACACCACTTATGAGGCCTATTTTAGGCTATTTCTGTTAACAATTTTGTGATTTTTTTGGTTGCGAAATTCAGCCAATCTTGCAACATGATGTATCGCAAAATTACCTTTTTCCACCGAACATTTTAAAAATTCTCGCAAGAAATATTATCGCAAAATTTTGCTTTAAAATATTGCGGAAAGTATGGGTCCCTATATATAAGAATGTTATTTTTGAAGCTCTTCAATCAGCAATGCATGCAAAAATTGTTATAACAATAAACCCGATATAACGTTTCAAAACTCCCACAAGCTATCCTTATAAAGAAGTTTTACCTTATTCCCATATGTCATATGTGACAACTTGAAAAATTTCCTCAAAACTACAATAATCCTAAATGTTCTCAGCATTCAGAAAACAACTGACCAGGTTTGAGACCAAAACGAAAAGATGGTGCTGAGCATTGGTGGGATACCAACAATGAAGGGGAGCCTGATTAGCACCCGTTTTCTTTATCATTGGGTGCTGAGGCATTAAATTTAACAAATTTAAACTAGAATTTAAAGATTAGTATTTTGAGGAAAGTAAAAAACTGCAGTTTCTACAACTGTATACTGACTTATTGTACAAATTTACTTGCTACAAGGCAGTAAGAGCTAGTAATGGATTCTTAAATTTATTTTTCAGTCTTGAGCATTTTCTGAGAAATCTTTCCAGAGGCTTTTAACAACCACAAGTCTGTATTACCTGGTGATTCAAGTCAAGCATACAAGCCACGCTTTTGTGTACATCACTGGTGATGCACGTGGCAACCAACCTTTTAACTAGGAAAAAAATTGGAATCCCCATGAATTATCAGACATTTCTCATGCCAGTTTCAAAGAAGCCACTTTTGTAGCACCACAAGAGATAAAACATATGGTAATACTCCTACTGTGAGAGATTGAAAATGGATCACTCTACAAGGTAACATGTTTTTTTTATGGAACCGAGGGGAATAAAGAGTCAAACAAAATAAATTAGTAGGAAACGGCAATACATGACATGTTTTTTAAGCTGGACCAAAATAAAAAGGAAAAAAACACATTATGATTTGGCATTTCAAAGCCATGTGTACCTTGATCAGTGAAGGAGTTTGAACCTCCATTCTTTTGGTTGGAGATGCTTACTACTGGCTGAACCATAGTAATACAGCTTGCCACTCCTATATTGGCCTGGCTGCACCAACCATAAAAGGAGACTTTGAAGCGAAAGACAAATTTGCAAGTATGCTTCATGTTTAAACCAAAAGAATTCTACCAAAAAAAATTGACTACCAACAGTTTTTAAAAACAAATATTTACATGTGCTCCTACAATATGTCATAGCTGTTACATTAAGCATAAAAAAATTTCACTCACAATACAAGCAGATTACAACAAGAAATTATGTTTTCACTCTTTAATTAATTTACCAAGACTAGGGACTGCTTTGCCTTTGACTTATTTCAGATATTAATGAAGATCCAAGGGCTTCGGGTGTAATGGATTTACCCAGGAAACCTGAAAAAAAGAGAGTCAAGTTAAGTATCTATTTTTCGTTTTGAAGAGGAGGTTGGGGACAGATTAAGTGATGGGATCAGACCAAAAGATGGTGATTCCAGCAGAGTTTAATTTTGGATGTATGTTTCACGAAAAACGACAATTGTTGATTGCACTGTGAATGAAGGAAAGAGAAGGCGTGTGATCCTCCACGACTTCATGTAGATTTGTTCTGGAAGAATGGAGTCTTGAATGGTTTTGGTTATTTACATACACACAATCCAAAGGTGTAGGCTTGGCTTTTGAGCGACAGCTTAAGCAGGGCAGTTCCCAGGTTCAGATTTTGGTGCAAGGAAGCATGTCAAGATGAAGTGGTTTGAAGACTGTGTCGTTGTCAAATTGGACTGGCTGATGAATTTGTCGGGAGGAAAGGATGAGGTTGTTTTGGTCTAATCTGCCAAGATCCTTTGAGCTTTGCGGTGATTAGCTGTACGGGATGGTGTGGACTGGTGTCAACTGCTGCAGAAAATGTTTGGGATCATGAGTCCTTGGTTGTTTTTGCTTCATTGGTTGGGCCATTGTTGGAGAGGGACGATATTTGGGCCTCCTGGATGCGAAAGCTGAACGTGCGCCAGTCTTACACGAATCGTGAGGGCTTGTTTGGTGGGGGTGAGAAGTCTTGCTTTTCTTGTAGCCAGAGCAAAATTTAGTCTCAATTTTGCCGATTCTTGGAGGAGTTGAGAGTTTTCCTGGAACAGTCTCTCAATTTCGATTTGTTGACCAGACGACAGTGACGAAATAAACGTGACGACTGGTTAAGATTGAGTTTAAGTTGTGCCACCTAGGATTTGGAACGGTGGAGGTCCTTGTGAATGGCTTGACGAAGGAATTTTGAGTTGAGGAAAGATGAAGGATGGGCTGGAGATGTGGGCATGTCAAGTGTCCAGGCTATAAGTTGACGAGATAGTCGAGTTTAAAGTTGTGTTCGCCTCCGTGGCAGGTAATGACTCCTGTTGGGGTGTAATCACCGAGTCTTCTGGCGGTGCAATCCATTAGGAGCAGGTGATGGGTCAACTTGAGACGCAGATGGGAAGCTGCTTAACATGCCGGTGGAAGTGGTCTCTGCAGGAAAGCCGCAGGTGGCAGGTTGTTTCAGGCAAGGCGACGTTGTCTGCTGCACAGTTATTACCACGCTGATTGGTAAAATGGGCCCTTGTGGAGTGGAAAGCGTCGAAGAGGCTGGTCTGGAAAAGACGATTAGAAGGGATGATACTGTTGATGACGATGACGTTGCAGATGATAGCAAATGAACCGCAACAAATGGAGAGCTGGAGGGGGTTGTGCGTAGCATCTTTGGTTTGGAAGATTTGGTGTCAGCGTCTAATCAGAGACGTGCCAATCTTTCCCTTTCCTGTTAGCACGCATCTGTGCACGTCTTTTGGTGGCCTCCTGTTGTTTCTTGAAGATTTCCTTCCAAACGGAGGATACAATCGAGATGCAGATTGGACATGGATTATGGTAATAATCACACTCCCTGTGCCTCTGACCCACTTTGTGAGGGTCGATCCTTTTTGTCCCCAAAATAATCCCAGCACAGTTGCACGTTTGAATGTTCGTGTTGGAGGTTGATAGGTTACCGGAGAGTTCCACGAGTCTGTTGGTGGGTTGTTGTGACGAACTACCACGAGTCTTGACTCTTTTCATCTTTGGAGTTCAAGAACTAGGACAGTGCGACAAAGTTGCGAGTGGTTGAGAAAGCCAGCCAAAGGTATGAAAGAAGGAGTTTTGTTTCCTCACTAGCTGTCGCCACTGATCCGTTGAGCAGTGAATCCTACGAGAGGCAAAAATGATGATTGTTGATCAACAGCCCAGCCGATTTCCTTTGACACTGAGTGAAAACAGACCCGGTTGGCCTGGTTGGGTGAATAAGCCAGTCATGAACGGCGAGAGAGAAAGGCCAAAGGGGAAACTGGGTGAGAAATGACTGCCTGATGTTCATCCATTAACAGTAGGAAGAACAGCTGGTTGTAGAGGAAAGAGAGGAGGCCAGACATCAAAAAGACGATCGGTGTAGGTAGAAATCATCATTGCTTGAAAGTTGTGGGAAGTTGCTGCAATGTGAGAAGAAACGGTCGAAAAACTTAGCCGAAAAAAGTGCCAGGAGTTTGGATTCTAGACTTGAATGTCAAGTAGTGATGCAAAATTCACAGGTAATGTATAGTTTCCAGTTGCAACAAGAAAGAATGCAATAGATATACAACCAAAATAATAAGTTTCAAGCTACAGCGTTAACAAAAATGTTACAGGCCTGCGGATAGATTGAAACTATCATATTCAGCTTCGTAGTTGCTCACAGCGGAATGCAGTATCAAGCTAGAAGTAAAGAACTACCGTGTTTTTTTCGGTTTTTGAACACATACAACTAAGTTAGCTATACAGATAAGCCAGTAGATTACATCGTTATCGTGCAACAGCGATACGGCCCCTTAAAAAAAAAAAGAAAGTTGGTTCTTGGGAATTTTTCTCATGAAATCTATTTTTTTATGTTTTGGCCCTGTTTTTCCGTACATTTTGGATAAGTATTTTTTATTTTGGGTAAAATAAAGAACACTGCCTCGTAATTCTGCTTACCACGTGTCCATACAATTATTTAACGACAAGAATGGTAATTTTATATTGTCATTTCTCACTAAGGACCATTTTTTATCTGTAACTGCTATTTTTGTCGCGTCATTCTTTTTATTTCCCGTCAAAAAATCAGTGAGGGAGGGCCTGAGAACCAACTATTCTTTTTTTTAATGGCCTAACAGAGAAAATGGCCAACACGTATTTTGGTATTTACTTATTATAGTAGCGTGTTATTAATCAACACTACATCAAGCTCTACAATAGCAAAGGTTTACTGCGTGGGACTGAACCTTAAATTATTTTGTTGTTCAGCCTGGATTAACACTTCCTGGGACCAACGTTCATGGTTTTAACAATAAAACACTAATTAAAAATGTATGCACAAGATGCACATCTACAGTATCAACGTGTTCATCAAAATCTGAGCTTTCGTGGTTGTGTCCATTTCTCGATTATCAGATTCTTGTTTCCCCCTCCCCCACTTAACCATTTCTTACTATCTGCAAAATACTTACCTCCAGTCTACATGCTAAATTCGTTTAATTTTGCTTTTCCCATGCTCAACCACCCATAAATCCTGAATTTATGAATTTCAACGTCAGTTGCCCTCTTTTCCCGCTAGGCGCGCTACCAGCGCTGGCGCTGCAGCCGCCTGCCTCGTGGGGAAAACCCCATTCGTTTTTGAGCACGCACGAGTGAAGTCGTGCGTTTTTCGCTACAAAGAAAATGGCCGACCACAATAGTGAGGACGAACTTGTTAGGATTGACGAACTACTTAAGGATGGTGATTTTGCTTCGTGCACGCACCAGAAAACACCTTTAGATCTCCATCCTTTATGCAGTAGGTGTAGGATTTGTGATTTTGGTAACGAAAAATGCAATATTTGCGAAGCTCACAACCCAAACTCCGTGAAGCGCATTCTGTGGACGTGGAGACGATCCGATCAGAAACTTGAACAAGTAAAGAAAAGGCAAAAGAAAGAACATTTTTCCCTCGATAAGAGACTAGCTGAAATGGCCAAGGACCCTCAGGCGCCGATATTCGTTGAAGAATTAGTGGTTAGTGCAACCGATTCGTCATCGGAATTTGACGGTTTTTCACTCGGTGAAAAATCTGTTTACCCGCAGGGTTCGTTGGGGGCTATGGTGACGGCGGCCCGTGACACGGCTAAATCGATCGTTTCTGATCGGACGGCCGATATGGAGGACAAAGTTATACATAAAGTGAGCACTACGGTGCTATCTCACGTGGACACGAAAATTGGGGAGTTTCGAGGTGAGGTATTGGGATCCATCACGGGACTAGTGTTGACGGTGAACGCGTTGATAGCCCAGCAAGGTTTTTCAAGCAACAGTTTTGGTGCCAGTGCTGCAATGACTTCCCACACTGAGTCTTGTGTGATTTCGGAACCAATGTTGGACGCACCCATTAAGGAATATGGTGAGCAGAATGTACTCTTGAACAGTGACTTATCAGTTCACGTAGAGGGATCGACTGCAATCCTTGTCAACTGTCTGGAGGAGCACGAGACAAAGGGTTCGCCGGCGATCCGGACGGGTGGTTCGCCGGGCAGTGCGCTACAGAGTAAGCCGAGGCCGCGCGACGGATAGACGGAGGCTAGTTCATGGGACAGTCCAGCCCGCCACAGTGCAGTCTCAATCTCACGAAAGGAAAAAGGGGAAGGTAAAAATTCTAAGAGCACGACTGTTAAAAAGAACAGTGGACAAGTGAGTGGTGGAAAAGCTCAGGGCGATCTGTCAGCACCCGAGAAAAGGGCTAGCGGACACGATAATAGCAAGCCCAAAAATTTGACCAATCCGTCAGCGCCCGAGAAAAGGGTTAGCGGACAGGATAAAAATGTGCCAAAAATGAAGGAAACACGTTCAGCCCCCGAGAAAAGGGAAGGCCAACGTGAGGATAATCGGCACGGGTCAAAAAAGGCCCTGCCCGCGCCCGAGAAAAGGGTCAGCGGGAGGGCGTGTAGTGTGGATTTAGGTTCTGACACGGTGGATCCCGTACTCAGCAAGGCGAGCTATCTACACGGTTCGCCAGTTCGCAGCGATCACGATCGCAGCCCACGTAGGACTGAAACCAGTTTGGCGGATCGCAGTTATTCCAGGGATCGCAGTCCGCACGGCGATCGCAGTTCGCACGGCGATCGCAGTTCACACGACGATCGCAGACCGCACATCGATCGCAGTTCACGGGCGGATCGCAGCTCACATGCAGTTCGTGCTGATCAGGGACCTCGCGAACATCTACCAACCCGACGTCAACCTATGTACAGCGAAAAGGATCGCAGTTCGCCTGTTCGCGATTTTTCACCAGGCTTCTCCGGACATCGCAGGACATCCCCGGACTTCCCCGGACATCCCCGAACATCCACAGATCACCATTTTTCACCGGTTAAAGCGGTTCTTCCACTTGTCAGGGAACAGGATTTTTACGAGGAAGAAGGGGAAGACGATTATGAGGATGACCAGTTCTACTACCAAGACCACCTTGCTAGGAGTAACTCTGCTACACGCAAACGGGAATGCGATCGTGGTTCCCTGTCGCCGGAGGCAAAACGGAAGAAGGTGGTGTTCAATGAGGATAACGTGTTCATGGAAGAGAGAAGCTTTGGGGATGAACAACGTGAGCAAGAAAAACAGTGGCGGGAATCGGTCGCATCACGCCCCCCCCCCCCACTCCGGAATCGACCGACAACGACGACCCCTTCGAGGAAGAACCTGGACTCATCCATTGGAAACAGTTTGCTGGTTTCGTGTTCAAACACCTTAAGGAGACCAGGTTCTGCAAGGAAGCGACCCCAGTGGAACTTAATCTGGACGACCCGCCTCTCGAAACGCTCGCGAATTCGAGGGCGACCAAGGACCCACCCCTTCACCTTCCTCAGTCGGCGGTTGGGTTCCGCCAGTTACTCAACGCGGAATCTCTCGCGCGGAAGAGCGGACAGCCAATTTCGATTTCGAAGCCTCTTCCTCCCCACGACTCGGCTATGACGAAATTTTTCTTCAGATCAACGGGAAAATGTGCCCCATCCAAGAAGCGGTATTCTACCTTCCCTGAGGCGGAGTACTTCCCAGAGAAAATGAACCTTGAGTTGGACTCTACCATCCGGACCCCACAGTTCATCCGCACACCAATGCAGCAATTCGACGAGGATGAGATACTACTACGTTGCAGCATTCGCGCTAATTCGCATGCGGAACTAGCCTACTCCGCATCTACGGCAGCTCTCAAGAGCCTCGTGGCTGAAGTACCCTCTCTCAGGTAAAATCAAACTGTAAAGGAGTGCCTCCACATGATGAAACGGGCCTCGTCGTTTTAACGGGACAGCCTGAACTGGTCGTCGCGGCTCCTTTTAAACTCGGTTTTTCGGAAGAGGCACGCGCTGCTCGAAACTGCGTCAAACATTCCCACGGACGTTGCCGGCCAGTTAAGGTTGACGCCAATACACGGGTCGACGGAGGTGTTCGGAGGAAAACTCCTTCAACTAGCCCCAGAACTGAAAGAGAAGACCAGACCACCTCACGCGGGGACCTCGGGTGCCAGAGGGAGTCGGATTAGGACCAGGCCTTCAAGCAGGATTTTTCCCAACTACCCGCACTACCCCCAAGATGGTAAGGGGAGGGGATTTGGGAGAGGAGAACGGACCTGCAGCCCTTTCGGGACATTCCCTCTCCGAGGAAGAGGGAGGAGAGCCAACAGCAAACCTTGACGCCCACCCCGGGCAGTCTCTCCCCATTCACTGTTAGGTGGGGGGGAGACTGGCGAAACACCTCAGCGACTGGGAGATGATTACGGACGATGCATTCATCTTGGAAACAATCAAGTTCGGGTCCCCCCCCCCCCCTAATCTCGTCACCAAAGCTCTCCGACAAGGCACCTGGGATGGCGTGTCAGGACATCAAGACCCCGGAACTTCGCATGGAAGTGGAGAAGCTTCTTCAGAAAGGGGCGATCGAGAAGTCTCCACCAGGTTCCAAAGGTTTCTGGAGCCCGGTGAGGGTCATCCCGAAGAAGGGGGGGGACCCGGATGATTTTCAACCTTCGTCTGCTGAATCGCCATATACAGAAAGAGAAATTCAAGATGGAGACAATCGGGAGGATTCGCGAGGCGCTACGGAGCAAGGAACACTGTCTCTCTAGACCTCGAAGACGCGTACCTCCACGTCCCGCTACACCCCGTAGTTCGACACCTCTTCAGGTTCTTGTGCGAAGGAACATCGTTTCAATTTACGACCCTACCATTCGGGTTGTCTACAGCGCCGCAAGTTTTCACCCGGATCCTGCGTCCTGTTCTCGCGACACTCCACCAGGAGATGATAAAAGTACACGCGTACTTGGACGATTGGCTACTCCGCCACCTGTCGCCAAACATGCTTATAATCCAGATGAACAGGTGCATACAGTTGTTTCGTACTCTCGGACTGGGGATAAACTGGGAAAAGTCAAGACTTACCCCCAGCCAATTGTTCGTGTTCCTCGGGGTAGATTTCAACTTGGTAACGTGCAAGGTCCGGCCCTCACAAGAGAGAATGGAGAAAACAGTAGCCTCCCTACGGAACCTCCACGCCAGGATGGAGACGTCAGCAAAGGAACTCGCATCGACAATCGGTATGTTAGATTCCAATGCAACATTGGTACCACTGGGCCAGTGGAGAGTGAAACCCATCCACTGGTTCAGAAAAGAAAAATGGAACCCAAGGAAGTCTTGGAACGACGTGGTACTTCTTCACGACTTTCCAGACATGACATGGTGGATGTCAACGGAAAACCTCCAGGTGGGTGTGCCTTTGAAGGAAGAAAGTCCGGAGTTGCTCCTCTTCTCGGATGCGTCATCCACAGGGTGGGGAGCCCATCTGGGAGATTGGACAGAGGCAGAAATTTGGACTACAGCGGAAAGCGGTCTACACATCAACGTGTTAGAATTGAGAGCTGTCAGGAACGCAGTTCACTGTTGGAAAAAGGAAATCTCTGGAATGAACATCGGAGTGATGTCCGACAACTCTACGGCTGTAGCCTACATCCGTCGGGGAGGGGGGACACACTCCAAAACCTTGATGCAAGAAACATCGCTACTAATGCAACTCTGCGAGGACTTCAGGATCACTCTGATACCTAGACACATCCCGGGGAGGCTCAATGTATGGGCCGACGGGCTCTCCAGGAAGAACGAAATGCCAACGACGGAATGGCAGCTCGACCCAAATGTGTGTCGTGGTCTTTTTGCAACATGGGGAACCCCGATGGTCGACCTGTTCGCGACAAGAAACAACTCGCAATTGAGGAACTTTGTGTCCCCCTTCCCGGACCATCTAGCATGGGCGACAGATGCTTTTTCCATTCCATGGAAAGGGATGGATGCATACGCGTTCCCACCTTTCTGCCTTCTCCAACTCGTTCTGAACAAGATCAGAGAGGATTCAGGTTCATACATTCTTGTTGCACCGTTGTGGCCAGCCGCGACGTGGTTCCCAGACCTACTAGAACTGGCGAAAGAAGATCCGATTCGTCTACCATTAACCCCCCGATTCCTGTCTCAAAACCGCGGGAGGACGATCCACCCGTCCCCGGAAGTGCTTCATCTTCACGGGTGGAGACTTTACGGGGATACCTGACGCGTGAAGGTTTCTCAGAGGAAGTCACGAACAGACTCCTACAGTGCGTCCGGAGCTCGACAGTTAAGATGTATGAAAGCAAATGGAGACGATGGTTCAAGTGGGCGACTGAACAAGGCTGTGACCCATGTGACCCCCCGGT
Organism: Lithobius niger; assembly: GCA_023313725.1. NCBI lineage: Eukaryota > Metazoa > Arthropoda > Chilopoda > Lithobiomorpha > Lithobiidae > Lithobius > Lithobius niger. Next base: position 1,238 of record JAHWFP010135513.1, on the reverse strand, counting down.
GGTGACATGGTCACAATTCCTGGAAGAACTGTTTCAAAAAGGCCTTTCCCCAACTTCCATCAAGGGCTATCGGGCAGCAGTAAACTCCGTACTGACCTGCTTAGGCAAGTCGTCCGTCGGGACGGACCCCAGGATCTCGCAAATGATCTCCTCATTCGAAAAAGCGAGACCAAGGACAAAGAAGTTGTTCCCTACATGGAATCTCCCTCTTGTGTTGGATAGTTTAACAAAACCACCTTATGAACCACTCCATGGTGCAAATGCAATGCTACTTACTCAGAAGACGGTGTTTTTAGTGGCACTGGCGTCGGCAGCACGCCAAAGCGAGTTAGCAGCCTTCGCTAGAGACGATGGTTTCCTTCGTTTCGCCAGGGACTGGTCCTCAGTCTCCCTGGTCTTCCCGGTTTGTTTCCAGGCGAAGAATTCCAGACTGGACGTCGCACAGAAACCTGTTGTGATCCTCGCCTTGGGGAAGAAGAAGTCTGGAGATCGGAGCAGTGAACCACAATGTCCAATAAGAGCACTCCGATACTACATTGACAAGACTTCAACATCAATACAGAAAGTGAGACAAGGAACGGGATACACACCGCTGTTTCTGGACGTGGACTCGGCTTCAGGCGAAGTATTAAACAAACGGGTAACCCCCTTTAAACTTGGAAGTTGGATATGCCAGGTGATCAAGAGGGCGTATGAACTGAGCCCGGAACACCCGGACGTCCCGAGTGCGATTCGGGCACATGAACTCAGGGCACTATCGGCCTCATGGGCATACGGCTGCGGGACCCCGTTAGACGAAGTTGTAGCAGCGGGCTCGTGGAGGAGCAGGAACACCTTCATTAAGCATTATCTGAGGGAAACCTGTGGTGAGAGTGGACGTAACGTCGTCAAACAGCACGTGGTCGCTGGGTCAAAACAAAACCGGCAGACGACAGTGCGGAAGACCAATCAGTGACAGACGAACGCAGGTGGAAAGGATATTGGCAGTGCGCTCTAGAGAATTCCGGACACGAGAGAGAAACGCACACCAGAGGAAAGCCATATCGCATAGTTTCGGCAGGCAGAAAAACCATAACGCCGAAAACCAAAGAACGAGAGAGGGAGGAGACTCGAACATCAAGACAACACATTGAGGTGAGTTGACTGATTAAGGTTGTTGGACTTAGTGGAAAATTTTTACTTTGTACTTAACCTTTTTTGTTAGTTGCCCGCCGCCTTTCCGACAAAGTCAGCATGTA